>JAUELE010260143.1:0-10407 GCA_031471655.1 Diodora aspera | reverse complement strand
GAAAGCAAAAGATCCTCATTTTAGACGGCTCATACGTCAAGCATGAGGATACTGGGGCCCTATTCTATTCCCGGGAAACATTCAAAATTCTATTGTATTTGTTTCAATAATAAAGTAAGCGCTTTACAAAAAAACTATCAAAACAAACATAAACCACCAGTAGTACTTTTACACAAGTTTATTGAATCATGTAAAATATACATTATCGTTGTTCAGTTCTACACAAATATTAAAAAATTTGTAATTAAGTCACAAAAATATTGATATTATATGAGGGGATTATGACATTTTATGAATGTTTTCTGTTGGACTATAAATAAAATGAGAATAATTTTATAGGAGCTCCAAAAAACAGCGCCACACCAAAAATGGCTTCACAAATTATATCCACGACAAAGAATAGAGTTTACTGTTACACTCGAATTCAGTGTCTTTAGGGTTAACTCAGGCTAGGTGCCGGGGTTAGTTTTTCGTGTTTTCCCCACCAGAAAATATAAAACAACGTCAAACAGAGCTTCTAAGGGTAGATCTAATTAATTCATAATGGCTCTATTTATGGTGTGGTACTGTTTTCAGGTGAATGCTTTTTATATGCCAAAAAGTGAGAAACGCCCCAACAGTGAAGTAAAATCATGCCTTGTACTACATATAAAGGGTTAACCTCTCCAATGTATTCATAACAGTCAAATACAACCCAACACCAATGTTATAAATCATAAAAGGGGTGCAAGAATGAGTGTACACAATTTCCTGTAATGTATTTTAATTTAGAGTTGTATGATGTATGCACAGTGCATTCCATTAAGTGTTTAATGATGATGCATATCACCACAACTCCTCCACTGTCAGCATGGCAAAGATAAACATTTCAAGACAATAATTAGAGTTGACTTGAGTTGAAATGAGGTTCTACGTTGCAAGGGAAATATTTCAACCATAACGCAACGTGATGTGCAAGGTGCACATCGAGCAAAAAGACAGTTCATAAAAGGGATCGATAGAAAGGAAAGTGAAAACAAAATATCCCCATTTTAGTCGCCTTGTACGACAAACATTGTGTTACTGAGGCCCTATTCTATCTAATGACATCATATCACTCCCCGGATGCCCCACGGGGTACGTATGGACAGACAATCACACTGTTCAATGTACATATATGTACTGTATTTAAATCCGATGACAATGTAAAAATGTATACCGAAACACAAACGCTGTTAGTCCATAAAAAATAGACTAACATTTAGTCCCAAGAAATTTAGCCCAATCTACAAAAAATATCATAATACTAAAAAAGAAATCAGAAAAGAAGCCCGGAGTAATTCGTATTTTCTGAAGCTGAGCATATCTAGACTTGCTACATTTTGACTGGACTCGCTACAGGAAATATAATGTTTCAAAAACGGTGAGACAGACTACATAAGAAACTGAGTGACTCCCTATTCGATTACACATCAACTTCCTCAGGATACTGATCATGATGCATAAACAGAAGCAACTGAAGCATGTTATACAGACTAGTTATCAACTAAATATACTACTCAAAAGAAGCTAAGGGTCAAACTAAGCTAAGGGAAATATATTATACATGTGTTATCAAGAAGCAGTGTATCTGAAATCTGCACGAAAACACATTGGCACATATGCCAGTGTGCTCATGTTTGAAATAACAACTATATTCAACATGTGCAATGCTGTATGTGCCGATACAATTTTAGATTTTGAGGAACATTTCACATGAAGCAAATTTTTCTAAAATTCAATAAACGTCAGCATTAAATTTTTACCTGACCTTTAAGGTAACTGGTAAATGTTCAGTATTAACAATATTGCATGGAAACATCCTTTCTAAATACATTCTTATATGGCTAGTACCACAATCCTTAAAACAGCAAAATCCATTATATCACGCACTTCATTCAGTTTGACCCTTAACTCTTTTTAGTAATATATGTGCTCTTTGCCTGTTCATCATGTATCAGCTACTTGTACAACGCGTCTCTATTCACTAACTTCATACTTTACTTTACACACACACTATTGTTGGTTGAATACGACATACGAGTTGTATAAAAACATGAATGCAACTAACAATGCATCGGCTGTGCTTCGCAAGGAATATAATTGTTTATTATAAAGGTTCCAGCATTTAAACATAATTACTAGTTATTTTGGAAACTATAGTTTACGTTTACCCATGCATATATGTTTAGCTATACAATGTACACGCGTGCAGATTCCTTTTATACATTTTCTAACTAGTGCTCAACGGAGTGTGCACACGTTTCAAATTCCTTTTAAAATAGGAATTTATTTAAAATCTTTTCATGAAATGTATGCTCACTCGGGGTTATGCTTACGAGTAATTATTTTCCATTGGATGCAAACGTACAATTTCAGAACGTCGTCGAATGTGAAACGAACCATGGTGAGAGAACATCTCCTTGTCGGAGACCCGAGGTGTCAATCGCGTGCAAATCTCGTGCTCGGTTATCCGCCAACGCGTAGCGGTGACAACATCGGCTTTGTAGGGCCGTCTTCTGAACGCCTCCTGTCCGTAACAACCTCATGGGCTATATCCTCCGCCGGCTCGTCTTTCTTGAGGAGACCAAGAGTGGCAGCTCATCCTTTGGAAGACCAACCAGCCGTAGGTCCCTTACAGTCACGCTTCATCGTTCGTGTACCGGTTTATGACGAGGGATTAGAAACGAAGAGACAACCACTGATGTCTTGTAAGGCTCCACGGGGTACTTTGTTGTCAAGAAGTATTTTGCTGCCTCTATATTAACCTTTACCGTCTCGGTGACATTAACTGATTTACATATCGAACATTTACAAGATGTTTTATGTCTCCATTAAATGTATATGACAGCTTGAGTATGTTTTTTGTCAATGTTTGACAGGGATGACAAACACTACTACTACCATCGTCACCACCACTGCAGCTAGCGCTTTTACTACTTTTAATACAATTTCTAAAAATATGAGTTCCGCTACTACTACTTGTATATGGGCTCGAAGCCTTTGTGCAAATAAACAATTGATTGATTGACTGACCATTACTACTACTACTACTACTGGTACAGTTTTTGTCAACCACTGCTACTCGTACTTCTATTTCTAATTCAAAGAAATGAAAAAAAATAACTCATGATTTGGTAACA
This sequence comes from Diodora aspera, assembly GCA_031471655.1. Taxonomy (NCBI): domain Eukaryota; kingdom Metazoa; phylum Mollusca; class Gastropoda; order Lepetellida; family Fissurellidae; genus Diodora; species Diodora aspera. The sequence continues at coordinate 7,246 of JAUELE010260143.1, read as the reverse complement.
CTACCATTACGGCTACACCTGGTGAAACTGTTACTGCTACTATCAATGTGCTACTGCTACTACTTCTACGTTTGCTACTGCAACTAGAACTACTACTACTGCAGCTGCTCTGCTACTGCTACTATTAATGTGCTACTGCTGCTACTTCTACTTTTGCTACTGCAACTAGAACTACTACTACTGCAGCTGCTCTGCTACTGCTACTATTAATGTGCTACTGCAACTAGAACTACTACTACTGCAGCTGCTCTGCTACTGCTATTATTAATGTGCTACTGCAACTAGAACTACTACTACTGCAGCTGCTCTGCTGCTGCTACTATTAATGTGCTACTGCTGCTATTTCTACTGCAACTAGAGCTACTACTATTATTACTGCAGCTGCTTTGCTACTGCTACTACATTTGCTACTTATCCTACCACAACCATTGTACTTGAACACCACCACAAAACATGGCGAAAAAAGCCGAGCGATTCTCAGAAGTGGATGTAATTTATTGAACTAATTAAAACATGAAAGTCGTCATAATTTTACCCAATTGTCAGGTAGCTCGAATCGTGTTCTCAAAGGAGAACAATTTATTTTCTTTCGGGTTTATCTCCGTTACAATCTTCACTTAACCAAGCACATTTAGATGAAAAACGTCCCTTGTGTTTGTCGTAAACGCACACAAGAACATTCAGTCGGTTATTAAACTTTCTATATCCCCAATCATTGCTGACACGCATGCGTGAGAAAATAACTACGCCCTTGAACATGACTCCTGTATTTAGCAGTTCATGACATAATTTATAATCACAGGGGACTCTCTATATCACGAGTGAACTTGGAACATGTCATAGATCGAGGAGTTATGCAGTGTAAACTCATAAAAACACAAGGACAAGCCAATAGAAATGAGAAAAAGGAAAGCCTATTTAACTCATTCGTCAAAAATATCTTTCATTCCGATTGTCAAAATAAAATGACAGAGGCATGACCAAGTCTCATAAGTTAGAAAAAGAACTCGCTGTTTTAAATCGGCTGTTCTTGCCATTCATAGTTCGGGTGTTTAACTAAGTAACTTAACCCTCATTGTGCCGTTAATAGTGATAGAAAAGTCAGGCACTCGGAATATACCCGGTTACCTGCGGTTCCTTTGAAGGACATGGCCTAGTTAGTTTTATAATAAAAACTCAATAACAGAATTTTGAGTCAGGAGAAGATTTTTGGTGAACTAATTCGTTGTTTGAGACAGCCTGTCGCTCAAAATGACAGTTTGGGTCCGGTACAAAGCGAAGCTCACAAGAGATTTGATAATACGGAAGTATTTTCGCATTGTCACCATAAGGAACCAGTCTGGGTCCAGGTCACCGGGATGCTGAGAACTGACCAGGGGTCATTATACTTGACCACTGGAGCAGAGTACATCCTATTTTACAGACGGGTCAATATTTCTCAAATAAGCACTTTCTTTTTCTGCAATTGTAACCGGATTGTTACAAACGGGCAAAAGAATCTGAATTAAATTTGTGACGATTGCCATATGACAAAGTGAAAAGTAATGCGTCTCCTTTTGTTTATGGTTTGACCATTTATCATTTGTATGTCTTTACCATTGTATGGTAATAGGCTTAACTCGATTTGGACCGCTAGGCCCGGGGAGTGTTCAGTCAGTCATACTGATGGGTGAGCGGGGAGACATTCCGTTACTTCTGTAATTGCTAGGGAAGAATCGACTCCATGCTAAATAGTGTCATTAGCAGAGATGCGAAAATGTCACTCCCGGAGTCAACATGGAACATATTTGTCACTTATGTCAAAACTGACGTGAATACAAACGCGCCGTATGTAAATCAATGTTTGACATGTCGCCTAACTGTAGGACATCAAGCTAACTGCTCTTACAGTGAAATGGGAAATTTATTGAGGAAACGTCTGTGATAGGCGTTCTGGTCATACTTGACGCTAAATATGAAATTGTCAGAACAGAATTTTATATAGAAATATAAATCTTGTCTTTAAAATGTAGTAAAGGTAAAAACAGATTAAACATTATCTGTAAAATATTTAATTTAATTCACCTGCTGCATTCCTTAAAGCGCCTGGTCTGGATGGGGTGCGGGCGTGGGTGTGGGTGCGGGGATGCGGATCGCACCAAATAACACCAGAGAGATGACATACAGCTCACAGTCTGTACTTTTGTATTTGTAATTTAAAGGTGTAATGTTAATTATGGTATATTTAGGCACCGGAACCAAGCTGGAAGGCCTTACAAGAGAATATGTTTTTGCTGTTTGTTCCTCTTCTTGCTTATCTTGGGCTAGAGTGAGTAAGGGCTTCATTACAACAGGCCTAGGCTGGCTACTAGTATTTGCAAGTCGAAATATATCCGTTTGGATCTGCTGGGACTAAGGGAATACGACGTTATTTAATTGGGCATCACTTTCACAATATACGATTTACAGTTTATGTTATTTATTCCGCACAGACAGCACCAGACCTATTTTAGCGTTAGGAAGCACGTATATATCCAGCTTTAGGAAAGTTTAATCCTTTAAAAAAATTATCACGTGGTTTACGAAACTGAAATCAAATCTATCTATTACATTCGAAACTGCAGACAGAATTCTTCTTAATTTTGCAAGTGGTTTACTAATGTTCAGATATTTCTAATTTTTTTTTAGTTTACAGAAACTGGTTCATTAAAACATTTTCATTCAAATGAGTACCGTGTTAAACGTAAAATTCAAACTGTAGTTTTGGCAAATGTGAGTAGAGCTTGATTCAAATAATTTGGTCAAAATAGCGTCCGATAGGCGGAGCAGGATGCTCAGACTAGTTAATTCCAATTTAGGTTGGGAAGGTGCATGTACGTATAATTTATGATACCCGTGACTTTCGAAACTGCAGACAGAATACTTCCTAATCATGTGAGTGGTTTACCAATGTTCAGATGTTTCTTTTTTAATTTTACCAAAACTGGTTCATTAAAACACTTTCATGCAAACTTACACTGTGTCATCCATCCATCAGCAGTTGCAAGCACAGGCGCAGAACATAGCTCACTTTTCTTCCGACCAGTACTGCTTCGTTTCCAGGAGTACCAAGAACGATAACTCCTGCCACGCCAAGGAGGCATCGAGTGCAGAGAAAAGGATCAAACGGGTTTATAGAGAGCGGGGGCTTTATTTGGGGTTATATTTTTTCGATCTCCCAATTTCAACAGAAATACATCAAAGCCCCGCAGTGTTTCTAACGGCACGTTTATCAATGGTTCTTGATTAATAACATTAAAAGGATAGCAAAGACAGCGTGTGTATACCCCTAGGCATCTTAATGGCATTTTAGTGGGGCTGATGTTAAACCGCCGAACTAACACTCTATCAAAAGTCAATGCACGGACATCATTAGATAAGTCCATGGACATGATAAATGGACGTCGACAAGATTGCCGGCCAATTGAAAACAAGGTTTTATTTCTTTACAGCTTCAAACATAGCGGCTTTCCATAGTGTACCTTACCCATCCTTTACACCTTAAAGCGATGTTAATGGGCTGCACGGATGCCTTCAACTTAATCTTCAATTTTTCTAGTTAATGCTCTCTACGACACACATATGTACTGATTGTGAAATCGTTTAATATACTGATGTTGAAAAGAAACGATGCCACGACTTTGAAATACGAAAAACAAGCATACGTTGCCATAGGCAATAGATATGTATTTGAGAGAGCGTTGCTTTAGGATGACGGGGTCAATTGTCAGTCCGTGATGGCAGAGACTTTGATGAACAGTAACAGAAAGGTACATGGGTTTGGAAAGGGGATTGAATTATATTTTTTATTTGTATATTTTCGTTTTGATGTCAGCATATTAAGTTTAATGACGTTCGACATTTCCGTTCAACTCAGTTTTTTTCAATTCATCAATGCAATTCAGGTATAATTATGTTCATATAAGATATGAAATCACGTTTTGTTCAAAATCAATTTTTGTAACCTAACATGCTTTAAAATACTTCGAACGAGTATTTATGCAAAGAAGATTTTTATATGGTTTTAATGTATTTTCATAACTTCATAATTACAAAAAAGGAGTCTTACATTGTAAAATTCGGTTTTCAAGAATTCATATACTAAACAAATAAAGCTGCTTAAATAAAGCAATTGATGTATTAACAAATAAAATTGCGAAATTTTAATTCTTAATGTAGTTTAGTACTGTTCGCTGAACCATGACAGGGTGTAGGTTGTCAAAAATAACATGAGGTTTGTGGAGTCGTGGGCGTGACTAGGGAACATCCCCGCCGCATTGGCGGGTGTTGGAGGCACGCCGGGCCCGTGTGGCCACTCAACCATGACCCTCCCCGATTGGACGAAGTTCCTTAAGTGACAAAATGTTTATAAAGGATGAGGGTCCTACGCTGCTCCCGTTTCTGAGTTCCCGGGCTCTTAAATCACATATAATGAACCCGGCACGGTAAAAGAGTTTGACTCGCACACGTGATAACACTTCTCTGAAGCCCTGGGTTGTGTATACCCACATGATTTACGTTCTACACCTTTTTACAAGAACTTAGGACTTTAAGCAGTGACTTTGGAGTTTCTTTACAAGGAGGTACAAATATGAGTACGTTCATGTAACTGTCTTGGACATCGTGAAACAGTTTTCTTCAACGACAAGACGTCTCAGCAAATGATGAACTTTAATTTTCGGGACTTGGAAAGCAGTGACGCGGCAGAGGTCAGCCGTCCTAAACTGTTGAACATCACTCTGGAGTCCGACATGTTGTCCAGTAAATTTAGGATTCACTTGAAAGAAGACATCCAGTCTGTGATTTCCAGGAACCTTTCGGAGTCTGACACCCCGCCGTGTACCCCTCTCAGTGCTACGGGGAGCGAGGGAGATGTGTTTACATTTTCACCTTTGTCCGCAGACTGCGATGACCAAATGTCCAAATGTACGCCGACCAAAACTGTCTTGGCACGCAGGTGTCCGAAGACTCCGAGGAAGAGAAAGTCCAGCTCTGAAGACATCACGCCAGCGGAGGCGAGGAGAAGACGTTTAGCTGCCAACGCACGTGAGAGAAGGCGAATGGAGGGACTAAATGTTGCATTCGATCGTCTGCGTGAGGTGGTACCCTCTAGCAATGATGATACCCAGTTATCCAAGTATGACACTCTTCAGATGGCACAAACCTACATCCAGGCGCTGAGTGATCTCTTGACATCGGACCATTGACAGTGTTCTGTCTGTACAAGTTCAGATGATAGACAGGTGCGTGTGAATGTTTTGTAGTTCCAGAAGAACACCGTCTACCCTACAGACACTCTTTTCTTATGGTGCATGTCAAAGGACAAGCTTCTTCTAACCCCAAAATGCTGTTTCTTAAACGTGAAACGTGATGAACACAAAGCATGGGGATAACGTTATTCACATAATGAATCCGTCACACCTCAACCGTGTACAGATAATACCATGGGGACAAACCGCTGTCTCATTGTGTCTGTGTATGATATCACTCCACACGTAATGGAAGCATCTGCCTCTTATTTAGAACTATTATTAAGACAGACGCTTGAAGTATGTTATTCCCCGGAGCCTGCAGCTGCGAAGAGGGACGGTCGCGAAGGAGTTTCGCAGCCTCGATACAGGTGCACAAACATTTCCGCAGGTGACAGGTAACATCAACAGGTATAAAAGAGACAATGATGGTTTTTTACCTGTTAAGGCGCGGAGAAACATTCCTATGTGAACCGACACCAGAACGACGTTGAATTGAGATGGTAACTATTAAGGGTATTTTACTTATTGTACAGATGTACATCTTGTGTTTGACGTGACACGCAGATTGGGGGCAAGTTGATCTTATCATTTATTCCCATCAGTTCTCGGTAGGTGTCTGATTTAGATAATCTGCCTCCCCGGAGTGGCTGGATTATCATATGATGTTTCATGACAAGCATTGCCCAGTGTCAGAGCATCGTCAATACTTATATGTCTGTTTCACAGTAGGGGAAGATGTCTTTTGACAGAAAGCAGGGAGAAAATTATGATTCGTTCCGACAGCCATTAACCTCTGGCTTGGCAAGGAAAGTGAGCACGATTCGCCCGCACTTGTCGAGCGTGCTCCGTTCTGCTTGGTTGTCACGCGTGTGCTCCACGAGACTCACGTGCCGTGACGTCGTCGCGAGACTTCACAATAGCATTTTATGTTATGAACTAAATCACACAGGTGGAATGCGATACAAAATCGTGGAAGAGCCGCAACGAGATCCAAATGTTTCCTCTTGTACGGCATTCATTAGAAGCAACTTGTAGTTAATGCTTGTAAAGGTTTCGTACAATTGTTACATCTTAAATTGAAACTAGTATTTGTATAACATTCACGGTTTAGACGTGGCTATTGGATCTGTATGAAACAATTATGTAAATATCATACCATTAGATTTGCATGAAACAATTATGTAAATATCATACCATTACATTTGTATAAAACAATTATGTAAATATCATTTTAACTTTATGTGTAATTATATCTATTTGTACATTGATTATGAAACAAATTGTAAATAGTAGTTAATTCTTTGAGCTACTTAGTGCGACTGTAACTAGGTCCGTCCTATCACATCCATCACACATCTCATGCTCTGCTCATCTATAACCATTTGCTCAAGCCTATCATTATTGCTCAGACTTTTGTAAATTTTAATATTTGTTAAAAATAAAATTTATTTTCTATATTACCTCTTTGTTTGTGACTTAAAAACTTCATCACATAGCGCCGAGCGACGTTGCTTACATGTTTCTGTGGAAGACTTCAAGAGACTTGATCCTGGCTGTGAAATATTCACCCGATAACGACACACGTTAAAAGTGGCACCACCGACAATGGATGCAATGATTGATATACATGTATTATGTGAACTAAACGCATGTTGCCCAAATAAGGCAGTGGTATTTTCTGTTGCATCCTTGTGATAGTGTTTTGAGAAATATGCCGTTTTTCGAGATTCAGCTTTTCACTTTTGCAGTGGTTTTCTTGGTATAAGCTGGTTTAGATTGTTGTAGATTCAGATGAATTAATTAGTAATCATGCTGGTACCTAGATTCTGGGTAAAAGCTCCCACTAAAAAATTCGAGAAATCAGCATGCAAAAAGTTCGCAGTCCATTTGACGAATTTCCATTATATACTGACGTCCAAAAGAAAGTATACCAAGATTTTGAGAGACTACTGAATAAATTCACAAATGCGTTGGAT
>JAUELE010260132.1:0-10407 GCA_031471655.1 Diodora aspera | reverse complement strand
CACTATCTGGACTGAACGAGTTACCCATGTCGGATTCAAATCCACAACCCCGAAGTGTGGCAGGTAACTGGGCGACATGTCAACCACTGTGCTATCTTGTACCCCCGAGTGGATAGAAATCAGTCCCAGAACCATGCTCTGTGACGTTCTCAAACCGCATGTTGTGGCCGCTGGACAACATCCTCACACCTGTTCAGCCCACCTGACCTATCAGAATCTTATCAACTGTGGAACTGTCTGGAAACTCGTCCAACTTATCTAAACATAGACACTGTGACATTTGGAAGGAAGAACGGGGATGATTCTCTTTTCTCACATGCTCATTACCTCACGACATTTACACGACACCAATTATGAAAAGGGCACGCGAACCAAGAGAGCACACATGGCATAGACACAGATATTCTCACCTCTTCCACTGACGTTGTCTTGCATGAGCAGAATATACATCCAGAAGAAATGACATGGCAGACATCCACAACTTAGTATGGCTTTCAGAAAACATTCAGCCATACCAGCTAGCATCGTCTTGATCTAACGGTGATGTCATTACACTTATGGTGTCAGCCCCACACCACTAATAGCCTTACGGAGCTGGATTTATTTCGGAACCGCCAAAAAACAAGTTTAACTTAATATTGCACCTTTAAATCTGTTACATCACCTAAATTTTAAAAGATAATTATTTGGATTTCACTCCCCTCTACATGATAAAATGCAGGTCTTCGATTGGCTGTGTAAATGAATTGAAGGTAATAGCATCAGTTGGTGCCCCCACACACTTGCGATTGGATGAAGAAAATCGGCATGACGTTTAACATGTTGAATCTACTATTCTAAGACAATGCGATCACAATAGGTTTCTGATCCAGGCAATTTGCAGGTGAAATGTAAAGGTGTACAGTAATCTGCAGGAGCATCTGATTCTTGGGTTGGTGCTCTACCACATCCTCAAAATCCAGGGTATTTTATGACTCTGCCAGTGTCCCCATCAAAACCCTGGATTCACTCTTATGCTGAAGGATTCTCTTGAGGTCGGTGTTTTCCTCAATCAGTGAGACATTTACAGTCCACCAATAGACTTAACACCCAATCATACAGGGCGTCTCTCCCAACACTTGAAGAAGTTGAGTTGAAATTATTTTTTACATTGCAACTGCAAGGGCAATATTTCAGCCATAACGCAACCTGATGTGCAAGGTGCACATCGAGCGAAAGACACTAATCTATGTACGTGACATCACGTCACTCCCCGGAAGCCCCAGGTGTCACTTGGAGAAGTACAGACCTCTGTGTTTAATTGTCAAAAGTTACTTCCCTTGTGAATACTCATTGACATTTCATTGTTGGTCTATATTTAGAGCTTTTGGACTTTCTATACACAGAACAACTATCGTGAATAGGAGTGAGTGAGTGAGTGAGTGAGTGAGTGAAATGGATATTTCAGCCATAGCGCAATGTAATGTGGAAACGGGACAACACAGGATGGATAGTAAAAAAGAGAAAGCAAAAGATCCCCATTTTAGTCGTCGCGTATGACAAGCATTGGGTTACTGAGGCCCTATTCTATCTAAGTGACACCACGTCACTCCCCAGAAGCCACACAGGGTAACCGGCTGAGGCACTGGCAGTCATAAATACCCTGAATTTGCAGGATGGCTCTAAAAGTTTTAAAACTGCACAATCGGTGCCTGTTGAACAAATGCAAGCTGAATGGATGTTCAAGGCGAGGTTCAACTGCCAGCTCTGGACTGAAGTACACATTCAAAGTATGTCATGTATAGCCCTAGGAGAGTATTTCCAGACAGTCATAATCATAACGCAAGACACACAACTTAATTAGAGGACCTATTTTCTTGCCAAGAGGGAAGAAAAAACTGCAATTGGTCGGTCTCCCGATACCCTCGGGTGTGCCCGTCTCGGCTTTGCTGCGAGTGGGTCACGGATTTAAGATAATTAACCCTTGTGGCAATAGCATTATGCGTTTAATCCCTCTTTAGCAGCAAAAGTGTTAGGAATGTTAGACAGGGAACAACTCAAGTGGTCAGGCTACTGAATCTTGGACTGCCATCAAAAGGTCGAATGACTGACTATGGCAGGCTAAGCCTATTATTATGGATAAATATGATGGACTGTCAGTCATAGATCATTTATCAAGCTGTATCTACAAATGAGACATGAATACGCACCTCGACTAACAGTTTGTCTATGAATTATTTTTTTTTCAATTATAGAATGTACACTTCCTTTATTTTAATCTAGATATACAAAAGAAAAATATAATAATTTCACTGTCATGGCACAGGATTAACACACCTTGCACACATAAAAAAACCCTGGAATATTTGGAATTTGTTTTTGTGTATACTGCAGAAATTGCCTGTCCCCATGTCTGCATGACGTAACCTACAATTTATTTTTACTAGAGACTTGGCAAGTCTATATAAATTGCAAGCCTAACAGTGTTTCTAGTAAGTTTTGTAGTAGGAGAGTGTTTGGGAAAATGAGTTGAAATGCTGTTTTACGTTGGAAGGGCAATATTTCAGCCATAATGCAACGGGATGTGCAAGGAGCACATCGAGTGAAAAGACACTTTAATCGATGGAAAGGAAAGTGAAAGTAAACGATATCCATTGTATGACAAGCATTGGGTTACTGCGGCCCTATTCCATCTGTGTGACAGCCACATGGGGAGAATTAGAGAGCTGCACAAGTGAGCATGCTCTTAGGTCTTAATTTTGAAGTGATCATGCAAAACCTGTCAATCACTGGTAGCCGCCTTCTATTTCATCTCTAGTCTTGTCTAACTGATTTTGCTGTGACAAATACACACATTATTTGATATACACAGGTTATAAAAATATCAATATTTGGAATTTTGTTTGTCATGCTGGAGTGCTTCTCTATATTTTTACTTTAGAGACTTGGCAAGTCTATATAAATTGCAAGTCTACCATAATTAATTTTGCTGTGGAAACAAGACGCTCACTTCAATATATTTATGTTTACCTAAATATACAGAGACAAGAAGAAGAAAAAAACATTTCAGAGTGCTCAGACAATAGTCAGTGTAGGATATCCCTCTGCAGGATTTGTCAGTTCAGGGAAGACGTAGATTTCACCATGATTGGACTCTTGTCAATATCACATAAATAACAATCCATGCCAGCCTTCTGCTGAGGTAAAGCCTATCACAACTCGATGTTTATAATAGGATAAACAGACATAATTTACTTCTTAATCTTTGGCTGACATTGTGCTGTCATCAAAGTCACACATGTTGGGCTATTCTGAGCAATAATAATGATAAGAAACGATCAGTTTTATTATAGATAACAATTCCAGTAAGAAAATAGATACTTGTACCAACTCTATTTTTATTGTTTAAACTGTGAACTGTCTACATTGCCAATCTTGTCACCCTGGTAAAAACTGCACGACAGAACAGGGGCTGATGTGGGGGCTGAGATCCCGACAGGGGGACTGAAATACACAAATTTAACAAAAATATGGTAAAATACACCCATTTCCACCGAAACTTTTCCCCGACAGGGGGGGGTTGCCTGACAGGGGGGCCCCCTGCCCCCCACCTTGCGCCACCCTTGTGACAGAATTTTTGTTTATATAAATATGTCAGTGTTAGAACTGGGTGCAACTTGGTTCCTTTCTGATGCAGTTATATTTCTGCTAGATTACAAAACATCAAGGTGTAGTGATAATAGAAACATCCTAGACAGGAAACCTTGGTGCAAATCAATGAGAGTAGGCCTATACGTATCCATCATAGTGTATTGACTAATTATCAATCCTCAATATTGTAGCATGGGTTCTGTCACACCTGACCAGGTGTCACAATTGCAAAGTCATGGACAAACTACCACATTCCTTCTAGGCTAAAGCTTCAAAACAACACAGCTGAATAGTTCTGGCAATTCCGTATTTTCCTCAAAACAAAAGTATATGTTTCGGTATTTTGATGCCTTTTAATGTTAGGTAAATAAATAATGGAAGTGGCCCAGATTGTGTCCACGCACACGCCCGAGTGTCGATTTCACTATGCTCTTTCGGGGCCCACTTCGGCTTCCTCTCTTCAACCCTGTGGAATTTATTTGAACGTCTGGTCGCTGGCTACTGTCTATTACGGCCCCAGTAAATAACAGAAGGGCTTCGTCTTATGTAAACGCCCCAGGGATTACGGACATTGTTCTCAATATTCTCTCGGAGACAAATAGCTGCAACGTGCTGTTGACTTGCGTAACAATGTCTCAAAACGTATTAACCGGACCGTCCCATTTCAGTGGAGGGGGTGAAGGGTAACGGGAAGCGAGTCAAATACACGGTGTCAGCAAAATACATGCTTTCAAGTGATCTCCTTGGATGATGTGAAAAACTGTTGTTCGTTTCGGGACAAATATTACAATAAATAAATATTTACAAAAGGCGCTTGCTAACCGATCTCACGTTGTACAAACCGACTCTCATAACGATGCAGGCACTTTATCATAAGAAAACTAACTACAAATTGCATCTGTAATATTTCCCAGTATGACGAATGAATTCACCTGAGGCGCTTTTCTGGAGGTAATCAAGTATATAGTGTTGACCTTTTTCCTTCACAACGTTCAATAATTTAACTGCTAATACCACTGAACCTTTTGCTAATGTATGTTGGCATTTAGTTCAGGAATCCTAAACCAGGTAGTTTTAATGGTAATTTAAAAAATAGATGCCTTTGGTGGCCATTAGGTGTCCATGCAAGTACCGCCGCCGCCGCCCCCGCTCTATATTAAATAGGAAGAAAAATCTCAAAGCATTTTCCCCACATTATATTCAGGTAACTTGCAGGTATATGTAAATAACTCTTATCAACTGGCTAAATTTGGAAACAGTATTGAACAAAAGTATAATATTCTGCTTCATATGTTTACAGACGAGTTTACACAAAGTAACACCAAGTCTAACAGATCATACCAATTGCATGAAACTGCAAACTGTGGCATGCGATAACTGTACTTATAATCTAAGTAAGGATAGGCTATATGTCAACATGATTGTCATATCAAATTTCCTACAATTTTCGATAAATCGTATATTACCGTTCAAGTCTAGGTGGGAAGAAATGTACACGACTTGAGGTTATGTATATTTCAAAGCGACTGGTAGAGCTTTCAGCCATGCGTGTCAATCGGATTACAATATGGACATGTAAATAGGTCACATCAGTCGAGCTGAACGGAAATAAATAGCACAACACTAGTCTATTCTCGTCTGACGGGAAATTTATATGAAGCTGTGTCTGCCCAGTTTGTAAGATTGTAACGCTGTTGTCGAATGTTTGCCATGCATAAGGGGTTGTTGATTTTGCACACGGCGTCAAGACAACAAAATGGATTTTTCTACTCCATGCAGTCTGTTATTTTCAATAAATTTTGAATATCGATCTTACAAGATCATGAGTGCATCCTATCATATTTGTAACCAACATCTGTGAAGTTGTGTCCTGAAAATGACGATATATGTGAAAGCTGCAAGCAATAACATATAAAAATAAACATGCAATATTTTTTTTTAAATGAAGCTGGCAAAAAAAGAAATACAATCTCACTGAAGTGACAGACGCATGGAATAAACAACGATGAAATAAACAAGTGACGTCACAATGCACCGCACAAATTGCATCATCGTGCCCTGAATTCTTACCTGCTTTCGTTTGTACTTATTTCCAGGGTCAAATCGTGCTTTTACACGCCGCAGTTCTTCCCTGCATTCCTGGTCTTTTGTAAGAAGCAAATACGATCGCCAGTTAGTTGAATCAAATCCCCAATGACACGTTCTGTTTTCGAGGGCTTTGTGAGAATGACAGACAAATTTGGGAGGACTGAACAGCCCGTGACAGTCCAAACACTGAATGCAGTTGGCATCGGGACTTGTGTACAGATCAGGATGAAAAACGCCCTTACACTTGCCAAAACACTCATGGTACACTCGAAAACTGTTCGGTGCGGGGGGTTCGAGATATTTTTCAGGGTTTCGGTGCAGAAGTGCGTTCGTGAGGCGCTCCGCATCCGTTTTAGTTATGAGGCCACAACTTGGTGCAGTGAAGGGAAGTATCCCGATCACTTTCAAGGTGTCTAACTGTTCTGGGCTGCATCTAGAGCAGAAAATGTGCAAATCGTCACAAACAGCGTTGATCTGCTGCAAGGTAAAATCGCGCAACACTGTGTTTAATATCTGTGGTAAGCACAACCTCATCTCTCCGCCGACTAAGAAACATGAAATCGTCTCCCCTTCCAGTAAGGTTTCTCCCCTGTCGCTCCTTGACGAGTCCACTGGACTGAACACCGGCATTTGTTGAATCGGAAACGGTGGGGGTGCTAAAAACGGGTCATAATCCATGCCCTTGTCCGAAGGTGTGCACTTTTTGACATTTGCGACCACCTTTCGGTAGTCTTCCACGCTCATCTTTCCGTAGTCATTGACAATCGGCAAGCCGTTTGGGCCACTCAAACTACGGATCGAGGCGTTTTGAAAGCGTTTTAAGACCCTCTGTAAGTGAGGGGTCACTGACTGACGGAGGCCCGGATGTTCCATCCAAACACCAAAACAAAATATACAAGTTTAAAATCCAGGCATGTACTCCAAGTCTTCCCAGACTGCATGTGGTACGCTCACTCCGATGATGTGCGATCGCGGCCGAGAACCCAGTGAAATATTTGGCTTTGCTGAGTTGCGCCGTTCCGCCCTCTGCTAAGTGACCTAGTTTTTTAGGGCCGAGAGCACGTAAACAACCCTGTGTTTCCTGAACGAGGTCGTGCTGTGGCGCTGTTATAAATGTAACTATGAGGTTATCTTGGAGTAGAAATCATGCCGTACCTCTAAAATGTACCTTTGCATATTCCTTTTTGCAAACAAACAGCTCCCGGCATGGCGAGTATGGTCACCGCCCTCCGCGCAACAACACATCATTTCAAGGCGTTTTTTATGTCATTTTGTGCATGGTTTATGTAAAAGGAGGCTCACAAGTGTTTATTTACGTCGCTTTCTACGGTCTGGGCTGGAAAGGTTGAAAATATATGACAATATATAACCTGGCTCCGATCATGCGATCAATTCAGTGCGGGACACACACACACAAACGAGTATTATCAAAGGTGTCTGGCCAGTGACGTCACAGTGAGGTCGAGCCGTCTGTAGAGCTATGGATTAATAGTGACCTTAAGCGGGAGGCGATTGCCGCCATAAATAGCGGTCGGGCCAGTCTACAGTGGTCGGCGGCGAGTGTGAGCAGTCGTCAGGCTGGGCGAATGGATGGCTAGTTGACCGTAAGTTTGTCCTTGGATCGTCTGCGGCCGCCGGACGTCGACGTATTTTGCGGCGCAGCGTTCCTTGAAGTCGGAACAAATGCAGAAACGCAGCACTCTGTATCCCGTTATGCGTTCAAGAAATATGCCATGTTTTATATGCAACACTGCTATGCGCGTGCGTGTTTGTAATTCTAGCTTCTGAGATATTTAGGGACGTATTTTATCTTTCTTAACAGGCCGGCAACTTTGATAGACATTGGCATTTCTAAAAATACTATCCGTTAATAAACAGCCAGTCAATGTTCTTTCCATTGAATATTTTTACCCCCCCCCCCCCCACCCCATCACTGTGCTCTGTGTAGGTCCATTAGGCCTACTTGCCAAGTTATAACATGAAATTGTATGCTCTTCTTTATAAAAGTTGGATACGTTTTCTCGAAGGCTAAAATAGGTCTGGTGATATCCGTGTGAACTGTAAATCATACATTGTAAACTCGTATACCTAATTAAATAACGCCGTATTCCCTTAGTCCCGACATATGCAGACGGATTTATCTTCTACTTTCAAATAGCCAGCCTGATTCCGAACCTTTCTCCGACGGTTTACCGAACAATGTTCCGTCGATATCTGTATGCTTTTTCGAAAATGAGCCGAACGCATTTATTTGCAAGTGTAACGTTTACGAAGGTTTACGAATATTTTCAAGATTCTGTCGAAAAGTTCGGAATGCATCTTTTTCTGTTTTATGACACGGGGTCCCGAAATATGTGAGGCTGTTCAAGAGGCTGCAAAACCGACACACATGCTATATGTGGTAGGCCTATGTGCAAAACTCCATGTTTATTTAATTTTATCGTTCCATACGGATTTTTTTCCAAAAGAAAACACTTAGTTGACCACCTATCCTGCAGCTTTAAAGGGACATAATCAAAGTTGCAGGTACGCCTATCGATTTTCAGAGCTTGTCTTTCTGCTGATAGAGTAATATAATACCGTGCTGTATTTGTTTCCGGTCGTTTACACTAATATTTCACACTAAATGAGAGCTAATTATGCGCACTGCATTCGGAGGTTTGTATACGTATAAGCAAACATGGAACTGACTAAAACGGCGATACGCCATAACGATGACATGCGATTGGACGAAACGGTCACAATTAAACGAAACGGGGGGAAAAGATATTTGGTCCAAACGGTGACACAACTATTGGTTACAACGGTGACAACAAAAGATATATATATCCATCGATCATTACACTGAATTGTCCGTAGATTTTTGTTCAGTTTGGCGTGTTATCGTTTTGGCATGTCACCGTTTTAGCTAGATCCGCAAACCGAGTTCGTTTGCAAACCAGTGGTGACCGTCAATCCAGATCCGTCGTTCTGTTTCCTTCGATAAAAGGTATCTAATCGTCCATGAAAAGTCTTCCAATGTCGGGTTTACATTCGCCGAAGATTCTTTGTTACAATATATTAGAATACCTATTTTCATACATACGAGTATTCCTGGAAACTTAATACTATGTTCCCTCCATTGGGTGGGGGGGGGGGGGGCTGTTAAGGCCAAAATAAACCGTGTTTGTTTTCTATTACATGAGATTTCAAAATTTTAATAAGGGCAGTAGGTCGGGTTTACGTCTATATGATTTAATAGAAATGTAAATGTTTAATGGTATGTGCCTGGGTGTCTGACAATACATACAAAGGGTCAATTTATAAATAGTATTTGATGCTTTATGATATTTGCTTGATTTACTCTAATTTTGAACAGTGAATGTGGTACAGTAAGTGTGGTACAGTGTTTCACACTGAGTGTGGTACAGTGGGTGTTGCACAATGAGTTTGTTCACTGAGTGTCGTACAGTGAGACTAAATGTACTAAGGGAGCGACCATTTGATTTTGTTTCTTCATTCTTTGGTCTCTCCAAGGTTACAGGGTTTTCAACACACAACGTGTGGACATGAACAAGCTGTTGGTGTCTACATTGCACTCATATCATACATGTATATGTTTAACTAAGACCGGTTATGCTGCTTAACCTTTCTTACATGTACAAAAATACATCAATGTCAGCGCAAAAAAACCCGGACACCTTTCTAAGGCACTATTGCAGAGAACCGGCTTTTGACATTAATTTTGGTAATGACATAATGTCAGTTCATGTTGACATGTTGCATTATGTTATTTTATTTAGCTATATATCTTTCAGTTTTGAAAATGTTCCGTAAATAAATGATGAACTGTTGAAGGGACAATTCCTCTATATTCATACTTGAGCCATATACATGTGTATACTTTATAGCAGCCATAATGATATCATTTATTATCAAGTCTCCTCGTTGAGTAGATCCTCGAACTCCAGGACATATGTAACTCCCCCAACGGTTTGTCATATGCCCTGGATGTACTTCTATTCACTATAGTTGTTTTGTGTGTATAGAAAGTCCAAATCTGCTAAATAAAGACAACCAATGAAATGTCGCATTTACTGCACAAGGCGTAACTTTTGATAAATGTATACACATAAGGTCTTCACTTCGCCGAGTGTTGAGAGAGACTCTCCGCATGACTGGACGCACGCTTTCGCTGTGGAAGCTTCACTAATTGGTCCAAACGCCGCCTCAAGACGATCGTCGAGAATAGGAGCGATTCCAGGGCATATGAAGGACCGTTGGCAGAATCATAAATGCCCTGGATTTCGAAGATGTATTGGTTGATGTTTGTGTCCTGGGAGCCGTCGCGGCTGGGACAGCTCCTGTAATTGCATCATTTGGTTAGTTACAAAGCTGATTAGGACCCAAATAAAGGCAAATGCATACTCAGAGCCTCAATAAATTACAAAAAAGTTCTGGGAGAGTTTCACTCGCCGAGGTTAACCTTCCACCGCTCCGTTTCACAAGATCCCGTGACACCACCACCCTCCCACTTATAACTATGTTCCTTATTCCTGCAAAATACATTAAAATCAAACGTATTTTTGTTAAAGGAATAATAGTTTGTCGGCCATTATCTTAGAAAAACAACCCAGATTGCCTAAAACCACGACTGAAAAAAAAAATTGCTAGAAACATCTGCCCGCCCCGGCCGGGGGGGGGGGGGGG
>JAUELE010260121.1:0-10407 GCA_031471655.1 Diodora aspera | reverse complement strand
ACAACTAATGATGAACATACCAGAATTAAACATAATCAATAAGAACACATCAATCAGTGTCACTCTTGTTCTAGCTTATCACCCACGAGTTGGAAGATTCTTGACGCAGGTGTTGAAATTATACTTTTTTTTAAATGTACAAATCCAGAATCAGCAAATGTACTCCCTGGGTGGTGTAAATTTATCTCAGTTTGTGAACCCCCGAAGTAAATGATTAAGGAGATTAACTGAGCGAGAAAATATTAATATTTGTGCAACGGGTTGATTTATCAATGGGATTATACCGAACTCGTCTCCACACGAAACTCGTCGCCACACCGGAACAGTCGCAAATATTAGTCTAGAAGCAGAAACAGCGCCCAATTGCTATCAATATTGTTTTAAGTAGTAAATGTTTCACAAGTAAATAAATTAATTTGTAGGCTCTCTCTGTTACACATATTTACATGTTTGCTGTGCTGTCTAATAGAGATAGCGGACTTCCTTTCGTTCTTGGGACCAGTCTACTTTGACGACATATCATTCCTCAAAACAGCAAATAAAGACAATGATAATAATTATTAACGTGAATACCGAATGTGCATCTATTTCACAAACAAAAATAATTAATAAGTATTAACATTATAGTTTGTATTCTTCGACGTAAATCTAAGTTGTGGCGACCAGTTCGGTGTGGCGACCAGTTCGGTGTACCACAATCAAAGCATAGATCTGCATTAACACTCTTCCTCTACATATCAAGATATATCAAAATATCCGGCTCATGGTTGGTATGTGTTTAAATATGGGCGTACTGGAATGGGAATTACTTCATCTATTCAGCTCTGTTGATTTGTATTAACAATAGATGAGAGAAGAGAGCCCCCTCTTGCTTAAGTCCTGTTCATCATATACGGTTGGTCAGTTTACTGTAGAGCAGTGAAACCTACAAGCTGGAAGTGATGAACTGGGGATGTGACTGAGTATATTGTAACATGCCAGTACGTCCCTGGTCAGCAACACCCATGCTGATAAACAGACTCTAAGGCTGTAAATTACTTAAATATACATGCACTGGTATGGAGAGAGAGAGAGAGAGAGAGAGAGAGAGAGAGAGAGAGAGAGAGAGAGAGAGAGAGAGAGAGAGAGAGCTAGAGAGAGAGAGAGAGAGAGGTGTAAGTATACTGATGGTAATAATGGCTGTCAAACCCTAGGATTACGTATTTAAGGACATAAAAGATAAGAAATATTTCTATCCTTCAAAAATGTTTTAATATACATGTATCTGAGGGTGACAACCATTATTACCATGAGTATATTAATAGGCATGTCACGTTGAGTTTTCTTCAGAATTTATTAAATCACTAATAATTCGTCATGAAAATAAAATTACAGTAGAAACGTTTCCTTTCTCTTAGATTCAAATTATTCACGTATCGCCATATTGCCATGTGTCCTATTTCAAAATCGATTTTCCCTATATATGGTGTTACTGATAGTGATGAGTGTGAAAATGAAAGGATTAACTGTTCTCTTTAGAGTTCAGTTTCCTTCGCCTTGACCAATAGCCTTGACATTCATAAGTTTACTCAGGAATGTAACCCAACAAATTCGATGTATCAAATCACTCGAGCCAATCCCAGATCCGCCTATTTCTGATTTCATTCCGGTTTGGGGGCAAGTGGACGACAAGAGTCCGACGGGACAACGGACTCCGTTAAGGACACAGTCATATTAATACGCTCACAATGTTGAAACAATATATTCTTTAGAAACAAAGAAAACCTCACCTTGAGTTCATAACGTAGTAGTAAATGTTCAACAAAATCTCATAGAGTCTAAAAATGCTGAAATAATTATTTTATTGCAACAGAAAATATATCACTGCCAACAAATGTAAAAACTGTCACATGTATGTTGTTTATTAACAATCAGCTTAACGCGCTAACAAAACTTCATGAACATTTGCAAAAAGAGAAGAAAATATACTTGAAATATTTGTTGAGCCCGTTATAGATGTCCAAGGCTTCACGATTTAAAGATGTAGATACATGTATATAAATACAATATACTGTACATACGGTTGCCCTTTTTCAAAATCGTGTTCACTGCACCATGCAGTTTTTTAATAATAATAATAATAATAATAATAATAATAATAACAATATCGAGGAGGAGTCTTATATAGCGCTTAATCCACGTACAAGCTTAAAGTGCATGCTCAAAGTGCTCAATATTATAACTCTGATCATCAGAACGATTTACAACCCACAACCTTTCTCAGAGATCCCCTTTCTCAACTTGACAGGGAGTATGCAACCCAAGCTGCCTGTTACGCGCTTGGAGGTCAATTCTCAAAAGAACATGGTACATAATATATCATATTGTTACATGCGAATCTCAAATTTAACCGTAGCAATGGCCCTGAAGTAGACTTTTGTCAAGACCCGGAGTCAGGGCATAGAAAACTGAACATCTTACTCTAGCGTAGTCATCTCTGCTTAGACCTGCCTCAGGCACAGCTAGGAAAGGTAAGATAGTCCCAGGAATAATAATCTGCCTTTGATTTAAAATATATTTAAGGAACTTTACAGCCTTAGGGTCGTGACACAAGTCTAGCCCTGAAGTTATATTTATTTTAAATATTTTCTATTGCATATGTGGATTTAAGGGGCAGTGTGTGAAACCGGCGTGGGTCCTCTCGTCCCTAAAATAAGGCAAACAGAAGGGAAAACCTTGCAAATTGCTCACATTTAAAAAAAAATTTCGTGATATTTTAAGACCTTATCAAACGCACCAAAAAACCTACTACATTGTTTGCGGCTCTCATTTAAAAAAACGATCGAGTGTGACCCTCGGGCCGTCCCCCCTCCCCCCCCCCAAAAACAATCCTTCATCCGCTTGTGTATTAGTACTAACTTAATTAAAAAATATAGAATTGCAAACCTAATTGATATTCCAAATCTTCACAGTAAATGTGCCATGCAATCCTAAGAGAATTGGCAATCTTTCTTATACGTATGAAAAGAAATTACGGAGTCGGTCAGACAGACTATTTGGTCAACCGCAAGTTTTCAGAACGAGGTCGCTTTCATTACTGGTGTTGCTGGAGAGAGCGAAGACGGAGGGGAGATAACACTTGGGGGATTATAAAGATTATCATTCCTCAAGTGATGTTGATAACGTGTGGCACATGCGACAGGATTGTGGACATTATTTGTCCATTGTAACCCCTCCCTTCAGACGTTCCCTGGTAGCGGAGGGGCGACAGTTCCAATCAAAGCCAGTCCAGTTGTGTTCACAAGTAGATCAGCTGCTTCAATCTGAGCACAGAGAGTCATTCGCTCTTGCCTCATAAACATCTTTGACATCATTCGTAGCTACTCGGCTCTTTCCGTGGCCAGGCAGAGAGCTCGGATGTGTCTGGTGCGACGTCATGAGAGAAACATTCACATGGCGGCGGAATGACAATCGGAATGAATGGCGTTCAATTTCATATAGGCCTTTATGGGTTAAGCCGGCTTTACCAAGCAAATTCTTGGCGCAGGCTTGGAAGTGATTTGCACAACCAAATAGTTTAATTTGTTTCGATGATGTTTTATAACACCAATGTGCTTATCCTTTACGTCTGTAATTGTATAACTTTGGGGTATACAATATAATTAATAACATAGCTTTTCCAGAATATAATCACGCGATAGAGGAACAAGAATTCAGAGTTATCTTTCGTTAGAGTAGCCACCAAAACAGTTTCTTCTTGTATTCGCTTTGAGCTAGACTGAGGACGGTTTTTTCTTGATAGGCGCATGATATGTTTCCTTGGCTTGATCAGGGGAAACTTTAAATGTGTCGAGATTGCTCTGATATGCATCGATGACTGTCATTACAGGGGAGGTTACTCTGCCATCATGAACTACTTTCAACACATAACATGTCTGTCTCCATGACAACGAATGCCATTTTTCACGCACATTATGCTTGAAACTAATATTGCTACATACATACAAATAGTTGCAAATGAGTTTCAGCTACATCAATCATCTATGGCTTGCGATAATTATCCATTTTGACTGGTATTATTTCATAAACATAAGTCTTGTACATTCATGTCCAAGAGATGACAACAACGTAGAGGATGTAATTCTTGGAGTTCAAGTTCCAGCTTCCCAAGACCAGCTTGTCCGAGACCACCGGAAGCTCGCTTTTAGCTAGTTGGCGGTGAAGATCAAAATCGGACATTCAGCTAAGAAACATCACAATAAATTTAGCTTAAAATTCAGTTTGTCCCTTGAGAGCAAGATTGTTTTAAGCGACAAACTTACCCAAACGAACAAATCCGTGCATGAGTTCAATTTCCTATGTGGAAAGACGTGCAATATTAACTTACAACAAAAACTTTGTACAGCTTCGAATTGGAACGTAATCATTCGGATTTGTGTCTCATTTTACCTCTGTATGTATAAGAATCTAACCAGTATCTAACTCTACATTAAAAGTAATACACATACATGTATGTTTAAAACAAAAGTGTATCGCCAGTTTGTCTGCAAATTGTATTCGCAATCGTAGTTACCCACCTCAGTCCAGCGCAAAGCGAGTACAAGAAGAAACTGGTTTGGAAACTACTGTAGGGAAAGATAACTCTGAATTGTTGTCGCTTTGCGCCTTCACGTGATAATATTCGGGAAACGCGATGTTATTAAATAAATATTATGCCCACAAAATTATACAATATCAGACTTAACAGAGGAGCACATTTGAGTTATAAATCGCCATCTTTCAAAAAACTTTCAATGGAACTATTTGGTCGTATCACCTCTAAACGTGCGCAAGGAATTCGCTTGGTAACACTCGGCTTAATCCGTAAAGGCCTATGTGAAATCGTACATCACCCATTCCGATTGTCATTCCTCCGCCATGCGTAAATTTCTCTCATGTCGGGTTTCGAGAGGCATACGAGTCCTCTGACAGGCTACGAAAAGAGACGAGTAGCTCCTATTGTGTTTTGATCAGTTCTTCTTGGAGTCACGACACTGAAAACTAACGTAGGTTACATTCGACATGTGTTTCTTTACTTTGCTGCAAATATTTCACATCTAAATTAGCAGCACATGTTTAACCTATCGTTCTAGATGTTCAGGAACGTTTCATGTACGCCAACATTTAGTTGCATAACATTGTGTCATCAGTAGTAACATCTACTGCAAGAGGAAAATGCTGAACTATGTTGCTTCTGTAAAAGTCGTTTTTATAAATGTTTGTTTCGCACTAAGCAAGAAATTGCTGATATTTGACACATTATTTTCCATTCAGTTCAGAAACAGTGAGGAAAATGACGAAATTGGACTTTCTTTGATGAAACTCAAATAATAACATTATGAGACTCTGGTATGTTGTGGAAGCAAGTAATGACATTGACGGCAAACAAATGCAATTGTCATGTACTAGTATCAGTGGAAGTAATCGTAAACCTCAGTAATAAAGACCAGAAATTTCCAACCGTTTATGATATTGCAAGCTCTGGCAGGCCAAGATCCACAAGCCAACGAGAAGACCGTTACAAATGGGTTTGTGTCGGATAATATGCTACTCGGAATATTCTAGGCAATAGTAAGCGAAGAACACTAGGTAAACGGTGATAGGACCATCTCGTGCTAGTTGCATCAGTTTAGATGTTACGTTCCTAGTAGAAAGTCATTTCTGATTAAAACCGCAGCGGAAAAAGCTATTTCTCTGGACACGTCAATACAAACGTAGCATGCAAGACTGGAAGAAGGCGCTGTATTCGGACGAAACCATTGCTAGATGCTTCGGTAATCGTCGTAGAATGAAAGTGGAGAGATTTCCACATGAACGGTATCACTATTATTGTCTGCGCCCACCTGAAAAACACCCACCCCATGTTTAAGTTTCAGGAGTGATTCAACCAAGGACAATAATTCTGAAAGAAGGTGTCAGGTACCAGTGATATCCACAACGACTGTGCATGTAATTTATTTCCAGATAAGGAGTTAACGTTTAAGCTCATAAATAACTCGTATTTTTTTGACCTGACCAGAAGTTAAATTCACCTGACATGAAACCAAAACTGCAAAAGAGTCTGTTTGGAATGTATACATGTATACCCCAACTTCGTCCAGAGAGCTTTGGGAATCAATTCAAAAGCATTGGTGTTTTCTTATCAAACTGAATCTTCAGCCATTGTGTGAATGTATGCCCAGACAAGGGGCTGAACTAAGTCAGGCCAAGGTTGAGAATATTGATGTGACTAACTGATGGACGGCTGTTTATAACTATTCTATCATCAGTTCTTTGTTTACATTGATGTACCTTCAGAAAATATAGATCTGTAGTGGAAGGTAACAAACTTTTGTTCACCAGTTGTACAGCTCGTTTATGTCTTAAATTACAAAACACATTAACCATTCAAAAACCCTCCATATTTCAAAATGGCTTAAAAATTATTTCAGTGGCTTTGGCGCTCAGGAAAATTTTATTCCAAGGAACGAGTGTTGGCTGGTTTTAGTGATATTTTGTAAAACTGAGTTTTATTATGTTATTATGTAAGTTTACAAGCTAGTTTGTTTTCAATACTTATTGGCGGTTGTCGCCACAGTGCAGTGCCATTACTTATTTTAGTTAGACTCTCTGGAACAAGTGAAGTGAAGTACCTTGACTGGCCAGGATGGAACTCGCGACATGACCCGACGATTACGAATCGAACATCTGTTGCTCATGGCCATCGGGCCTATTTTACTGTTCTTCTCTATTTGAAAGCTTTTTACGTGCTCTTCTCGGCAATTTTGATCTGGAGCACGTTCAGAGCATCGTTGGAGGAACACGGTATGGAGCTGCCAGACTTGATGGCAGGGGCTGACTCTTTCTGGCGGACCAATAGTGATGTGTGACGAACTATATCAAAGCCAACAACTAACTAACTGACTGATTGAATGCGTGAATAACATCTTATGATAGTAGAAATATAAGAAACCATTGCTAGTTTGTTGACCATTTTGAATTTCAGGAGTGCAATCTAATGGCTGTTACTGAATGACTATGAAGAAAAGTAGTTAAAATGAAGGCTTTATTATACAAAGTACACCGTATGTGCAGTATACACAATATGATGTTCAGGTGAGTTTACGTAAACACAAACAAATTCAACTGAGTATTTAAGGACAAAATGTGTTTTCTGTATATGATCACCAGTTGGATGAACTCTGAAAAATAAGGCCATCCTTTAGGATGATGTTGATGATGATGATGATAAGAAGAATGATGATTAGATTTTGGTCTCAAAATCGGTGTGGATACATTTCGCGGCCTGAACCATTTCGCGGAACCAGAATATGTTTTGGCATAGTGCATGGTTAAATTTCGCGTTAGTGGTTACGGTTCGTGGCATTTAGTCAACGCGAAAAGTAATCGGTTACGTTTCACGACTGGTTACAATTCGTGGTCATCAATGGTACCATGTTCTTGACACAACACCTCGTC
Organism: Diodora aspera; assembly: GCA_031471655.1. Taxonomy (NCBI): domain Eukaryota; kingdom Metazoa; phylum Mollusca; class Gastropoda; order Lepetellida; family Fissurellidae; genus Diodora; species Diodora aspera. Next base: position 2,931 of record JAUELE010260121.1, on the reverse strand, counting down.
ACTATGTTTACCCTTTCTGTGCCAAAGACACGTGATTTCGAACGTGTATTCCTCATCCAATTAGCAAGCCCGTATTACAGATCTGAAGCTTTTGAAGGGTACAAAGACATTGATATTGTTTGTGTTGTTTTGAGCGTGGACTCACTGCAGATTCAGAAATAGTGATTCAGAAATGGCAGGTTTTAGGTTGTACGCTGTTGGTAGGACATTCAAAATACAGGGACATCGAACCAATCACTCTTCTTAATGTCGTTTTTACGACAAGTCTGAGGATACTGAAGTTATAACTAGTATGTGTAACCTATCTCTGATCTTGATCCTGATTCATGGTCATACTTACAAGGATACCAAACCCAGTATAAATTGAGGACGTACAAAAAAAAATAACTTAAAGTTGTAATAGCTATTGCTGCTACTGCCATCATTATGTCGACATTTTTTTCTTCTCAGCTAATAAAGGAACACATAAACTGGTTCACTGTGGTACATACGCGTGCACATACTTACAATCAACATAATTAGCGTCGCACTCTTCAAGTTTTTCACAAGATCAAATTGAGACTGAGTTACGTACGATTGGGAATGTCTAAAGCGGAACCCGACCACTTAAGAGAACAATACGAGGAAACACTCACAGACGGTCTTCTCATACGATCATTTTGATTATCCCACGGGCGCCGTAAATGTCGCAACTGGGGCAAAACCCATTGGATAATAAAACCGACAGTGTTTTATATCTTTCTTATACTCATGTTCAGTTCCTTTCTAAACTCGATGTGTATCATTTCAGTTTTTATCTACTTTCCACAGGGCAGGACATGTATGGGTAATGGTTTAATCTGATGGTCAATAGACTAAGCGTCCTGTGGTTTACTAGAATTACAACTAATTTAATTTCTCTTGGAGCCAATTTATTGAAACAAACACTGTTATAAAATATAAATAGCTTCTCAATTTGTTTTAGTTTAGTTAGCATTCTGTAACTGTGAACAAACTTTTAAAAAGTAAATTCCATTTGATCACAAACTTGAGACTATATTGAGACTTGGTTGCAAGCTGCAACTCATTTCACTCCCAAGGATCATTTAAATCGCCCCCAATGTCTGTACATAATGATAACATCTACCTAAATTAGGAAAATGGGTTGAAATTTCATAATAACATTCCCGAAATCTTCAGGAACATTGAAGCCTAAAACGGGCGTTTCCAAGCATGCCACTAGCTTATGGCATTTCTATTGAACGTCAAACTAGGCGTACGACAAGGATATCTTTCTTCACTGCTACTCTTTGATAATTAAGGATTATCTAATTGGTCATTGGCTCTTATTAATTCGTGCTTGCCAGTCTTGGCTAAAGAAAGCCAAGGCAATACGTCAAACGTCTATAACCTCTGCATGTCCAACTTGGAGCCTATCTGACGGATTTCTTTCATTGTACAAGGTTTAATCGCCCTTTGTGTAAACAAGCAGGTAATATAGTGTTTGGTTAGCGATCAAAATCGTAAAGTTGGTCACATTTTCTGTCAATGTAGGGCTGTAAATTTGCTAGTGCTGCGTTGGTGGTTGAATTTAAAGCTTTTATACCACAGGGGTACTTATAGTGAAGTCAGTTGCTCGGTATCCTGTTTCAGCCAATCTCGGACAACAGCGCCCCCAAAAAGGGAACCACTAAAACTTTGACAAACACCGGCGATTTAGTGTTTACTGTTCAATCGCAAAACAATAACGAGTTTGACTTCTTGGCGGTTGCTGTGAGAAACGTTATAGAGTTTTAAGATCATGGCTTACGTCTTTATATATGCACTTAATTGTAACGTGGCCACTTCAAAGAAATTAAATGTCTCCTGCATGGAATTCATACGACCCTCACCGCATTTATACAAGTTGTAATTGACATATTTCTTGGGTAATTTTCAGTTCGCTTTTCCTTTTAAATATATCTATCTATATACAGGAATATGCAGAGGAAGAGTTTTGTTGACAACTGACTCACAATTGCTCGCTGAAATACTGTTTTCGTCTCAACTTAGGCCATTTCAAGAAAATATCTTGTTTCTCATCACTTGTTTCCAATTTTACTGGGCGGGAGGGAGGATTTGATTGTTATACGTGTATAGTATTGTTTATTTGAGTACTTATACTCGTATTTTGAAAAATATGTCATAGAGCATTGTCTGCTATGTTGAAGCCAAACCGTGGCTTAAGAGTCTTGGAACAGCTCCGTATCTGACATTATGACGAACGGCATAGTTGATTTCTATAAAAGCGAGTTTGGCACACTAAAACGAAATCGGAGTTGAAACAAATCGAAATAATCTCGTTCTTCACAGGGCTTCAAAATTAAAAACAAATCCTAGGCGCGGCAGATATTTCAGGAGCGACTGGGTGATGAGAAACAATGTATTTTCTTTAAGTGGCCTTACCTTGAAACAGTAAAATAAGACAGTCATGTGTCCAGATCCCAAGGTTGAACAATTGCCTTTATATAAGACAAAAATATTGCTCTTCTAGGAAAACATTTCCCTTCCAAGCAGATTTAATGTGAGATAATAAACTTGGCATAGACATTAAGACTCGGAGTCTTGAGAGAGTGTGTAGAGCAGGAATACATACTATACGCTGACAGCAGATTTTGAAAAGAGCCATCTTTATAGAAGGGCTGGACATCGACGAAGTTTACAGCATTTAATCTTAATAAAGGACATTTCCAACCATTCTGAAAAGCTAAGGCGATCTTTATGTGAAGATCTTTATGAAACCAGCCGTACCGCCGGAAATAACGAGTTTCAGCGAATGCCGGACAACCGTTACATTCAAGCTCCTGTTTTGACTACCGTCCAATTGTCGGCGATATAGCCTCCCTTCGGGAGGCAAAAGCCGACGTTAAATAAGCTGACTTTTAACTGACTACCGTCCAATTTGACTACTCT
>JAUELE010260110.1:0-10409 GCA_031471655.1 Diodora aspera | reverse complement strand
CACCACGGGGGGTGGGGGGGGGGGCTACAGCACCCCTGAGGGGAACCTTAGCCCCCGCCCTTCCACCCCCCATCAGGGAAAAATATAGCAATTCATCGGGGAAAATTTCGGAGAAAATGTGTGTGTTTTATTGTGTTATTTGAAAATGTGTGTATTTGTCGGGGATTTTAGATCCCTTGTCGGGGACCTCAGCCTCCACGTCGGGGAATTCCTGGCGCCACCCCTGCGTTGAAGTCGTCTGTAATGCTACAAGGCCAGGCAGGTGTGCAGTCTAATATAGATACAAAGAAAATATGCCCAATGACTTTTCAAGGAGACCAACTACATGCCTCTTTAGACATAACAACTTTCTCTACAGGTCGCTTTAGAACTGATGCGTACTCCTACCACTTGCACACATGGATTCATCATTGTCGTGACACACTATCACTGGCGGTAGCAGTCAAGAATGTAGCGTACACATGCTGGTGTTAAAACGTCATATACTGGCATTCAGATATAATGATAATAATAAGGATAATTATAATAATAATAATAATAATAATAATGAATTCACTTGCAAAGCGCTGTTGTCCGACCAAGTGAGGTTGCTGAGAGCGCTACTTTCATTTCATAAATACCTGTTGGTGGTATAAGCAGGGGGGGCCCCCCCCCCCATTTTTCTGACATAACAACTTTTTTAGACATAACAACTTTCTTCACAGGTCGCTTTAGAACTGATGCGTACTCCTATGCGCTACTTTCATTTCATAAATACATGTTGGTGGTATAAGCATAGGGGGAGGGGAGGGCCCCCAGCAACTTCCCCCTGTTCCTACGGGTCCTCCCCCACCCCCACCCCACTTTTTCCTGACACTGTATTGCATTTGTGCTATTTTGGAGAGCGAAAATATATAGACTTGCTGGCAGCAGGCAACATCAGTGTTTACTTCAGATTGAAAGTACATGTAATATGCTCTAATTCTAATGAAAGAAGCTGTATGTTCCTTTGAATGGCAACACCCCCACCCCGCTTTGCATGTTCAGAGTCGAGATGAGCATCCTCCCATCAGACCTACGGCGCTGATTAGTAAGACAGTACGTCAGTGATATCCGGAGCCCAAATTGAATATTACGTTTTCACCATCACTTGTGAAACTTGTGTTTCTATCTATCTGATCTCATCTCATCACTTATATCTGGACTCGTTTACATGTGTTTGCTGAAACATATCCCCAATTTTTACAATAAGTAACTACAGTGCCGTCTCGGTGGGAAATCAATTACAAATTTAATTCCAAATTCATCTTGGGCGTGGCCGACTTATTACCAGTTGCTTTCATTCATATTTCGTAACGAGATCCAAGATAAAATCTGTTATAACTAGATAATTGTGAAATAAATTAAGAGCAAATTTGCGTTTATTTAAACACTTACAGATGACTTTATATCTTATAATTCATTAATAACTCCAACAGCGGGGAGTTTATCATACATTTGAAACGTACCCACCTGCCCCTAGTTTTGATGAACAAACCTTGTTTTACGATCTTTAACGCTCGCCCAAAGACATCAATTTGCCAATTAATTTTCTTATTTTCTAACATACTCGACATAAACGTTTAACTTGCAGGCTCACCCATCTATTTATTACTAATGTTATTTCTAAACTTCGTAATTCATTTGCATCACACCGCGTAATTTAAGACGAAAACACTCCTGTTGTATTCGTTGACCTTTCAGTAGTAATTGTTCCAATAACTAAGGCGGACGATAAAAACAAGGTGTTTATTCAACATTCGTGTATTTCAACCCAGTCAGTAAATCTGCATTAATTGAAATAAACCTAAATGTCCTCACGGTGCTCCCCTGCAGTTCATCCAGGTACATTCACAGCAGGCGTCGAGAACTCAGAACGTACACGATGAATATACCAGTAGCCAACTATCAATTGAGGTTGCACAGTAGTCGAAATATCGACATGTTCCAACGAGTTCAGAACGTACACGATGGATATACCGGTAGCCAAATATAGGTAGAGCTTGCACAGTAGTCGCAATATCGACATGTTCCGACGAACCCAGAACGTATACGATGGATATACCGGTAGCCAAATATAAGTAGAGCTTGCATAGTAGTCGAAATATCGACATGTTCCGACGAATTCAGAATGTACACGATGGATATACCGGTCTGCAAATATAAGTAGAGCTTGCACAGAAGTCGAAATATCGACATGTTTCGACGAGTTCATTTAAGAGGTGTGGGGTAGTTATTGTTCACCGAATTAATTTTCAAAAATTACTTAACAAATCGCTTTACAGAACTGGTCCATCATCATTTTCTTTGAAATATTCAGTGACAGTTTAGGAAATGATCAAATATAACATAATTTGTTATATTTGGGATTACATTTCCAATCAGGAGTACTAAATGTCGACTATGTAGAAAATTCAGTTGCTGCACTTCGTTTTAGCGAAGTCTCCTTGGCTGAGAGGTCTACATCGCTGTTTTTTAGTGCTGGGGGTGGGGGTCTGACCCTGAGGGGGGGGGGGGGGATCCCGGACGGGACTCAACAACAACAGTAGCAGAATAGCTACTTTTCAAGGAAATGTAATCCCAAATAAATTGAAATTACGTTGCATTATTTACTTTACCTGAAATTAGGTCTCAATGAATTAAAAATTGCTTCAAATAATAGATTCTTTTCTGCACACACTGGTAAATCCAACAAAAGCTGCAAAATATATGTTTGAATATATCTACAAAACATGTATGCATGACTTGAAGTTTTCATAAGATTCCTAAGTAGTAAGCATGCTATTGTGTAGAAACGTCATTGTAATAAGGCTTTTTACACAGTGCTTTCAAAGTTGAAAAGCGACTTTTTAGCCTCAGGGCAATTTCTAAAGACCTACATTTACAGTTGATGATGAATGTGCCTTAGTTTATAGTTTCGTGACATCTTTGTGTCACTTCGCAAGTCAGTTGTTATCTGACGAGTTATCTATTTTTGTACACCCACAAAACCTTCATGCATTTGCATTCAGATAGGTACTAGTATTTATTGTGCATAATCATGGCTTGTCTGTTTGCTCTGCATTGGAATGTGTGTATGTGTAACCTTATGACCATCTATATGTATGTATGCCTACATTGTATAACTATGTATGTATGTATGACTGACTCTCTGTCTGTATGTGTGTAGCCTTATGACTATCTACTAGTATATGTTTGCATGCCTACATTGTATAACTGTGTATGTATGTATGTATGCATGCATGTATGTATGACTGTCTGTCTGTCTGTCTGTATGTGTGTGTAACCTTATGACCATCTACTAGTATATGTTTGTATGCCTACATTGTATAAATATGTATGTATGTATGTACGTATGTATGCATGTGTATATATACGTATATTTGTATGTATGTATTATGTGTGTGTGTATGTAAGCTTCCCGACCAAGTACCCAGTTTCATCTGCGATAACTGAGCCAACCTGCAAAGTCACTTGTACAAGGTGACACAATGTCCCAGTGTGAGGCAAAGCCAACCCTACAAGACCTGACAGGTTCACAGCTCGAACCGGCCACCCATCCAGCTACTATCCGGGCTCGACGTTGCTTAAGTTCTCAAACTTGTAACACACGTGAACGAGACCAACACACCTCACATACATACACAAACAATTCAAACAACATACAAACATTCATCTTTTGAAGTGACTGACGTAAGGTGAAACTGACAGTTAGTGTAATCACCTGTCAAGAATGCGTCATAACTATAACTCCCTGACTGCAAGCAAATATGAGACGGCATTCGCCATGCTGATAGGGAGAGCAATAGCTTTTGTCACTCGTTCTTTGTTCCACGAGATCAAGACAGGCGTAAAATTGCTCAAATCATAATTAATGCGATATGTTCGCACATTCTTTGTTTGACTAATTATGAAGCGTCCTGATATACAATTAAGTCAGTAATTTGAGTTTTGATAACATCTGCATTCATAGGTACTGACGTAAGAAGTTTAAGATCGTAAGTGTACACTTAGTCCATTGCGGTCAAAATGGTGATCTACAGAAATCACCTGCTGGGGTCACGCTATAGTCAGGATGAAAGACATTTTATAACTTGCTATGACGAGGAATACAGAACATATAGTACGCATTACCGTGGTCATAAAATGGTCATAAACTCAGAAAATCTTACATCTCTGAAGGTATTTTATGAACAGTCATGGCTGACCGAGAATCATGTATTTAAGAGGATCATTGGGAATAACAACATGTGTCTTCGGTGACGTTTCTTGCATCAATGAGCAAAAGGTCTTTGATTCTGCAGCTAGGTAATACTATCTCAGTTATATACTGTTCCGGTTGATAAACGTACATACAAAACCAGATTGAGAGAAGAGGCACGGGAATCAGATGGCAAGTGCAAGCAAAATATGTTCGCTATGTTAACCGACCATCCAAACCCCAAAGATCATGCCAATGTTTTCCAGTCCTACCATCCAAGGCTTATAATCTACATTAAAGTTCGAAAAAATTATAACACAGTTAAAGCCGACCTACTGACACTACTTATGTGAAGAAAATAACCGGAAACTGAGGTATTTCCTATGACTAATATCTCTCTAAACTTTTACATATGATTATACATGTTTTATTATATGTGGTTGGACCGAGCTCTACTCCTTTCACCTGTCACTAGCTTGTTTATCTGTTATGCTCTTTCCAGCGAAGGTGATCCCAGACACCGTCAGTTTAGTGGAGAACGAAGGCCCGCGGCAACAGTTGCAGGGAGCAGAATGAATTGATGCGGTGAAACCTGCGTCGAGGTACTAACGACCCAAGGGTGGTGTCATGTTCAGACAGCACACTGCGGGTAGCAATATTGACCAAGTCCCAAGGGTAGCCGATCCTCTTCTAACGGGATTAAAACCCGGAAGATTCGGGTTTGTGGACAAATGCTCTACCCACTAAACCATCTGGTCGCTCGTCTGAGGCCGTACATTTGTAACGTGGGTTTTTTGTCCACGAATACTACCTGATGTCATCACGCTATTAAATATTACATTTTTCTGCGGCTCTTAAATTGTCTGTAACGAAATAAATCTCAGTGGTGAATAAACAAATGCATCTGACGTTAAGTTGTCTGGTCAAGAACATAAACGTTGATGCCATGAGAAGAGAGATTTCTAAAAGTTTGATTTTTGATGACTTAAGTCAGAATGTATTCGATAAAATAGGCCTGGTGCTATCTGTGTGAACTAAATAACATAAAATGTAAGTCATACATTGTATGCCTTATTTAATAACACCGTATTCTCTTAGTCTCGGCAGATACAGATGGATTTATTTTCTACTTTCACATAATCAGCCTCATTCTGAATCTTTCTCTCAGGGTTTACCGAAGAATGTTCCGTCGATTTCCGAGTGCTTTCCGAATATGAGCCGATGCATTTATTTGTCGGAAAGCTCGAAATGCATTTTGTTCTAGTTTATGGCATGGGGGTCCCAAAAGAGATGAGGCTATTTAAGAGGCTTTAAAACCAACAAACTAGTCTGTCTCACAGACCCTGAATAACTAATTTTATCCAATGCCAGTCTCAGTTTAGCAAGTCTAGATAAAACCAAATTCAGGAATTCAGTTTATCTCTGGGCTGGTTTAGAATTAAAAAATAAATATTACAGTTTACAATAATAATATTCGAGAGACTAATAATTAGTCTAATCAAACTTCTACAGTCTGGCATCAGTTTACAAGGGTTTTTTAGGAAGTTCCATCTCAAAACATTACTTGCAAATTTGGAACTTGGTAACTAAACATAAAAAAGTTACTAGAGGGGATTACTCTAAGCAGAATGTGCCAAAATATTTCTGTGAAACCAGAATATTTCGGTGAATAATTCGAACCGTTTTTTGTGACGATGAGTCGAGATGTCAGTCAACCCAGCTGTTCACAAGTAGCTTCATGAGCAAGTTACTTTAAGGACTCCAAGATTGAAGTACACACTCTTACCGATTTACCGGTACTATGGTAATTAGGTTCCTGAGTGTTGTACATGCAGGCATATCATAGACAAAGACTTTTACACACCATCCAAGACCAATTGGACAACTTCTAAGAGCCATGGTCGGAAATCTATTGCCTTAACATCATTTTCACAAGACTTGACAACTCAGGAGACAAGGACGTGCAGTAGAAAAAGTCCATCAAGTCTGAATATCTCCACTTCAAAAGTCTCAGTAACTGATTTAACTTGCCTCAGGCCGATGGAGTTTAAGCAGTGTTATACACCGACATATCAACAAGCTAACATAGAAATAAGACATCTATCCATCTGCTTTACGTACCCTCGGGGAAGTGCTAAACAAATCAATTAGCGTGTGTGGTTTACAAGTTGAAACCCACAAGACTAGTTTTCCAAACTGTAAAGGATTTAAGTAAAGTCAAAGAGCCTTTCTAAGGAGGATCCTTCAGCCAAAACAACATAAAAGCACATGATTACATTCGGATCATTGACAATATTTGTAAACATGAACATTTTGAAGTTTCATTAATGTTTCTCAAGCTTAGATCTCCGGTTATATTGAGCTGTCATTGTAAACTCACATCAAGACAGAGATGACACAGACTTCTGTGAACATCCCAACGATGTACAACTGCTTATATTCGATAAAGTATATACTACTCCTCTATAGACACACCTCCTTTTCTACGGGATGCCTAATCAGGGAGCATTATCAAAATAACCTTCTGGGATCTAATGGCCATAAGTAGTGTACGGATTGAGGAAGTTAAACCTGCACTAAAAATCCCTCTAATATCAGTTCTAAACGCCACTAGAACCATTACCAAGACATCTTAAACTAAAGACTCTTTTAGAAGAAACACGAAATTGATGCATATTTCATTCTACTGTTTTCTGTCAGTCCATGTAGAATGAATTTTCCCCCCAGCACATTGAGATCGACCAAACAGAATGTTACTCACATGTGTTAAACGAGAGGAAAACGAAAGATTTGTCACAGTCGTCTCTGTCTGTCGAAACCCAATCACCTCCCAACACAACATCCTATGCTCCGGTCTGCAGCACGTACAGGATTGAACACTGACATAATCTGAACTCGATCCCTCAAGCGCGACCATCCCCTTTAAAGATATTAACAGTGTGATTTTTATAGGAAACTGTGGCGTAGATATTGGGTTACTTGAATAGCTCCAGTTACCCTACTTTATAGAGAATCACTCAGAGCTGAAACGATCACTGCTGATCTAACAGAGTTCGTTTACCCCTCACGCTTCAGTGCACACGGGGAATAACGCTTAAAATGATGCTCCTTCTATACGATTATCTATTCCTCTATCCTCTACCACGATCGTCTTCCTCCAACATCAGACAGAGAAAGCAAATTATAACTTTTCAATCCAGCACACCTCCAAATTTTAAAGGCATCATTCTGGGGTGTTGACTTGAATATTTCACACATGACTGACTCTGCGCCAACAATGAAATCAAATCTGCAGAATACCAAGACGGGAGGCTCCTTTTCACCATGATAATGTCCCAAACATTATCAATTCACAATCAGCCGTCAACCTGATACACGGCACAATGGCCGACAACATTTCATCTCGCACAACCAGCCATTGAAATTAAGTATGATCGGGAAAACAGATCATAATATTCAGTCTTACATAAAGAAAAGGATGGGTTAATTTTAGAATGTATGAACAGCATGAATTCATCAAGTTTAGAGTGAGTGAGTGAGTGAAATAGATTTTTACATTGCAGGGGCTAATATTTCAGCCATAGCGCAATGTGATGTGCAAAAGATCTTCATTTTAGACGGCCCTTACGACAAGCATGAGGATATTGGGGTCCTTTTTTCTGGTTTTAGGGCGCCAACCACCCCCACCCCCCCAACTCCCAGGGAACACCACGGGGTGATACAGTTTAGACAAAACAGTTTTGGTTTATCATGATAAAATGACAATTGTGAACACATTATAGACATTATATCTTGGCGTGCCCATTTACCCTCTGCAGTGCTTCATAGACCCCAAACTTATGTCCTGACCCTCAATGTCAAGAAACTATCTATCATATATGTACCTATCAGGGGATCACAGTGGGCATGCTGAATATCTGCAACCGACTTTCATTCTGCTACATCCAGTCATTTCCAGCTATATAGCTGTGAGTGAGTGAATGATTTGGGATTGTACATGGTTTTCGACAATCTTTCAGTCACATCACCACGGTCTCACCGACATCACGTAGGTGTTGGGGCTCCTGTCTTACTAAGCTGAAAGAGAGGTGCCCGGGCGGGACTCAAACTATATAGTATAAACCAATACAGGAGTCAGGAACTGAACCAGTCTCTACAGGTGTCTGTATACTCACGGCCCACAGGGATGACACCAGCGGGAGGATGGGGATGGGGACCCTTTCCAATATAGCAAATCACTGGGGAAAATTTTGGAGAGAATGCATGTATTTTATTGTTATTTGAAAATTTGTGTATTTATTTTATCTTAGGAAATGAGCATCTTTAGCTCCCCTCATCAAGGATTTCAATTTCAGGTCCCCATCATAGTTTTAGCACAGTTCTGCTGATCTTGAATCAACTGCTTATAAATGATGATCAATTTGGGTCAAACACTAATCACTGACATCTAGAGGTTTAACAATGACTTTGATAAAACTTCTAAAATATATGACCGGAAAAAATAATTACTTTTTGATGCGTTTGAATTGTTGGAAATTAGTGATCTTTGATCAAGTCAGAATTCCAATTTTTGGAAAGTGCCACCAAAAAGTAAGTGAAAAATTCCAAACTTTGGAAACTGCTGCAGGTAACAATTAACATTTTTCCAATTTTTAGAACTTTGACATTTTGGAAGTTTTACCCTAATCGAAAACTTCAAATACAAAATAAACCCCTGAGATTATACCCGGTTACACATGATCATTATCATTATTATTATTACCAGTTCAAGTGACATCACTCTATTGTCTTAAGTGAAGATTATCTGTCACGAATTGTACTGACTTGTGACCTAATGGCTGTGATAGAATACTCATTTAAACATCAAGATACTGACTTACACATACGTGCATGGAAGCCCCACGTGCGTTGATTCAAGGGTACATTCACATTCTCATTCAATCCATGTATATTTCTGTGTACCTCGTATACAAATTAAAATTCAAGCTTGCATATATTTAATTTTGAGCAATTGACATGTAGTTTTGATTTAGATGACATTTCATCCATCAAATATATTCAGTTTACTTTAATGACAAGGCTGTTATTAAAATGTTGTATTTTCAGTCCGATTAAGCACTCGTAACCATTTTATTGTTGAAAATAATATACATGTACTCACCAACTTCACTGGATCAAAATAATTTGCAACAAATGTTTGGTTACTTGTGTGTTATCCTTGACATAAACTAGCACACATCTGGTAACATATTGTCATTTATTATTATTACCAGATAAACTAGTCATGTAGATCTGGTAACATATTGTCATTATCATTATTATTACAAGATAAACTAATTATACATCAGGTTTTACATCATAATTATCATTATTACCATTATTGTTATTAGATAAATTAGTCATAGATCTGGTTTAACATCGCAATTATTATTATTACCGTTATTATTATCAGATAAATTAGTCATAGATCTGGTTTAACAGCATGATGATCATCATTACCATTATTGTTAAAAGATAAATTAGTCATAGATCTGGTTTAACATCATGATTATCATTATTACCATCATTGTTACCAGATAAATTAGTCATAGATCTGGTTTAACATTGCAATTATCATCACTACGATCATTGTTACCAGAAAAACTGGTCACAGATCTGGTTTAAAATCATGATTATCATTATTACCAATTAAACTAGTAACAGATCTGGTTATAAATCGTCATTATGATTATTACCATTAATGTTACTAGGTGAACTAGTTCTAGATTAGGTTATATGTTATCATTATCATTGTTACCAGATAAACTAGTCTAAATCTGGTTACACCTCATTATTAACGTCATTACCAGATTTATACCAATGTTTACACAAAAGTGAGCTGAGCTAATTACTCGTTTGGATAAATCTCATCCTAGACTTTTGTCAAGAGTCAAGGCATAGAAAACTAAACATCTCGCTCTAACGTAGCCATCTCTGCTTAGTCCTGCCTCAGCAGGAAATAAGAAAGGCAAAATAGTCCCAGGAATAATAACCTGCCTTTGACTTAAAATATAATTAAGGAACTTTACAGCCTTAGGAGTGAGTGAGTGAGTGAAATAGATTTTTACATTGCGGGGGGCAATATTTCAGCCATAGCGCAATGTGATGTGTAAGAGGCACATCAGGAAAAGGAACAACACAGGATCGATAG
>JAUELE010260099.1:0-10409 GCA_031471655.1 Diodora aspera | reverse complement strand
ATAACATATTTTACCATTAAATTATATTGAGTAATGTACATTATGATATATTCATACATGTATGTTAGCGAGCAGTTCGCGCGGAGATAGCGTGCAGTTCGCGCGCAGTTCGCGTGCAGTTCGCGCGCAGTACGCGTGCAGTTCGCGCGCAGTTCGCGTGCAGTTCGCGTGCAGTTCGCGTGCAGTTCGCGTGCAGTTCGCGCGCGGAACGCGTTCAGTTCGCGTGCAGTTCGCGTTCAGTTCGCGTGCGGAACGCGTTCAGTTCGCGTGCAGTTCGCGCGCGGAACGCGTGCAGTTCGCGTGCAGTTCGCGAACCGTCGCGTGCAGTTCGCGTGCAACAGGAACGCGAACAGGGGAAGTTACTTTTGAGACGGACTGTATATATATATATCCATATATTAACATGTTCGGACGCGGGTTTAAGTTGAGACAAATGCACTAGTGTCTGCTATTTGAAAACAGATCCTTTTGATCTGAAAGCAGACATGGTAAGTCATGATCGATTATTCTGATCCTTTCTGGAATTGTCCAACGGTTCCAATTTACACAGACGTTTGAGGTGAGTCACGTCTGGGGGATATGCAGTATTTGGTGTTGTGTTTCAGTGCCATCAATGCCCGTACACGTACACCATTTATACTTTCAAGCTTTGGAGAACTATTTAAATGAGTTCATTGACAATATGTAAATGACACGCCACTCACTAATCCTAGTTGCTGTTATGTCGGAGATGCCAAAACAAGTCTAAATAACTGTGAGTCCCAGTTCTTGAACCAGCAAATCTAACTGAGTTGATGATTGCCGGACTGTTACTCGATCTTATGTATATTTATCCATACACGCATATTTACTTTTATCTAGGCAGAAGAGGAATAAAATACTAACTGCATTCTTAACTACTGTATCGATCGTGCATTCAGTCGGAATAAATCTCAGTGTGCCTATGCATGCGTCAAAATGGATAACATTAGTATTTGCTCTCTCTCTCTCTCTCTCTCTCTCTTATCCGAACGTCGTGTATGGTCAGGCATCGGTCTAGCTCTCCGCTTACCTTGATGAATTGGTGGTTCGAATCCCGACCCAGTCAACAGGTGACCAGCTTACGTTTGTAAAGCCCGGAAGTTGTGTCCACGCATGAGGATGCACACAATTAAACACTCTCACTCTTTAGTCCGTTTTTCGTGTTGTGATCTCTGGCTGCCCATACCGCCAAATGTAGCCTAGCTGAAATACGTTTTTTGTCAGCGTACAATGTTATCGCAGTTCCTTTTGGATGTTTATGGGACAGGATTGTAATATTTTTTTTAACCATTTTTTCTTTAAATTTCATGGTATCAGACAATCTATTTTTATCTTAGATGGTTGACGACTAATTATGTATTATGTAAATATTTTGTGTTGAGGGGACATTTGATTTTTTGTTGTGATTACAGGATTATAAAATGTAATTGAAAGAATAAAACTTGGGGGAACTGGAATGTTTGCGCAAAAATTTCGTGATAAATTTCATACTTATAAACTGAAAAACATAAACAAACAATCACAGCAATATATTTGTCTTTGCTCGTGACTCATACAGTCTGTATATTTTCTCAAAAAGTGGCTGCAAACAATTTATTTGCAAACTCTGTCACATCCCTAAAAGTTATCTTTGTTTTCCGGTAACATATTTATCTTACGTATCTATCGAAATTATCACATACTTTGGAAACGTTCATAGGCTGCCTAAGAATGCGACCTTCGACATTTAACTCAGTGCTAATGATTACTGTAAGTACAAAACAGACTGTGATGTGGCACGTTTTCCCCATCAAAAACAGTAATTTCAATTCTAGTTATTTTTCACGAGTCAGTAAGACAATCCGATCATGACGCTGATTCACGGAAAGGTTTCATTAAGAAGACACTAAGATAAACCGACAATGGATTGTAAACTCGCAGATCCGGTCGGAATGCGAGATCAATTAAAAACGTCTACGGTTGAGTGTAATGAATACAATCATTTCATATAAATATATACTTTGTCATTGTATAATGTACAGCGCCTGAGAAGAAGCAAGACAAATTTAGATATGATATTTGCTTGGCATACATATCCAATATAAACAAATGACATAAGCAATGAATGTAATTACATCTCTGTAGGGTTAACTGCATTATGTCGTGGTATAGTTTCTAACAAAGAGTGAACAGTGATCACGGCGACGGGAGCTGAACTGTAAGTGTTTTTATTTTACCTTCTTTCATTGGAAGAACACATTTACATATTCCTTGAATAGATTTACGTCGTGACGTCAATACAGTAGATCGGAAAATGTTTAGAAACGTTTCAGAACTCACATGCACAGATGAACTCTGATATGAAACTTTGCTAATATTTATCAAAGGTTAAAGTGTACATAACTTGCAAAGCATTGTTTTACGTTTCTGGCCTGAAACTGAAGGGTGAATTTGAGATCCATTCGAGCTCTTTTCATCACTAAGATAGCTTAAAGAAACTTGACATCATTCTCACGTATAAGTAGTCAGAAAGCGTCGAAAAACTTAATACACGCATCGATAAGAGTGTTGCTTTGATCAATATTGATCATAACAATGATAATAATTCCAATGAATTGTACAACCTAAACTGTCGTTTGGGCGTTTGGAGGTTAACATCACGTTACAATCACGTTCCGACCAGGTACCCGATTTCAGTCGGGTGGACTGGGGAAAATTACAAGCAAAATACTTTAACATTACTGACATTGATAATGTCTCAATGTGAAGCAGGGAAACCCCTTGAAGGCCAGTCACCCATGCAACTACCATCTGGACTCGACGTTGCTTAACGTCCCTAGCATGTGACCTACATGTAAGTGCTTTGCAAGAGACCAGCTCACTTCATCAGCAATTCAAGGATCGTCGTTATATGTATACGTGCCTTTCAGCTTGGAGAAGTGGTTTTCAAGATCCTTTCCTTTTACGTCATCATTTCATTTTGCGTGTCATAAATGAACAGATGTTTTCATTATGTGTTTTTGTTAGGTATGAAACTCGGTCTGCTTTCTGCAACCTATATTGTTACCAGTGACATTGTAAACACTTTTCAGATTTGATGAGTATAAACGCATACATTTATCTATACTACATTGGTTTTGGCAACATAATTAATGTTAACATAATCCTCAAGTGAGGAAAACTGCTTGAAATTTGCGAATGCTAATCAAACTGAAACGAATATCATCTCTATAAAATCTCTATTCAGCATTTTTGTTAAATTATAATTTAAACAAAAGTTAGCTTTCCACAATTTTATTTTTTCTTGGTGGCAATTATTATATTTTTTGCAAACTTCTGTAAACTTAACTTGTGTTTAATCAAAATTGAAATGAAAAACAGATTTCATATATCCAAAACGTTCTCTAAGGACTGTCAGACAAGACTGTCTGTTTGTTGTTCAATTGAGACAAATGCTTATCCTGGTATTGATTTGTCTGTTTCCAGACAGCTTAGTGGTGTGTTGAGGTTTGGTATGTCACGTACACGGAAAGCCAATATAATGTATTATAAAATGGACCACGACTAATTATATTGTCTAGAGTGTTATCTGTCGCTTCATTATCTGGACACCGCGGACATTGTTCCTGTTCTGCATTTAGGGACAGATACAGAAGAGGTAAAATACAATGATTGTCAGGAGAACATGCTGAAAAACAATTATTCTCCCATAAATAGGGATGATTTGTTGGCGATTAACTTACTCGTCGATTAATTCATTTGTTGTTTCCAGTAACATTGGCAACTGAATTGGAAACGTTTGTTACAAAAGGCGTTTCATTGCTAGACATTCTGTTGTATTTGAAATACATGTATAAGTATGCATGGATACGGTAGCCATATGCAACTTATGCCAGCAGGTCATCCAGCTATGGTATACTTGCAAGTTCCATCCTACCTCGGGCTGTTTCCTATCTGTTGATAATTTGTACTTCAATTATGTAAGTCGTACATATTATTATTATTATCATTATTATTATTATAAATGACAAAGTATACATGCACTCGATGGCCTTTCCCAGTGGTAACTACATTGGCCATCTGGCCGTGGCTACTATCTTTCATCCAGGCGTTATCCTATGGTTGCACATGTGCGCCTTGAATGAAGACGCATCCATATTGAAACAGGGACTATATTTAAATGATGCTTTCTGTAATAATGACTGCAATTAGGTCAGCTTGAACGGCAATATATATGGTAATTGTATAGGAAGAAAACCCGGTGATAATCAGCCAATCTGTATGTGCAACAGGAGCGCATCGTATGGGTCAGCATTAAATACAGTGCAGCAGCTATGACTGGAACAAAGTACTATAGTCACCAAAAGGTCGTCTCAGCACAGCTAACGAGAGTGTTGGGTCATCACCAACAAAATTCAATATCCGTTCCTCTTGAAAAGTCTGCAGCTGATTCACATGAACACGTCTGATTATTTCCCTGCTGTCGGTCTCTTTTCTTTTCCCTTTCTCTCTATACAATATGCCGGCCCCCTTCCATCTCTCTCTCTCTCTCTCTCGAGCTCTCTCTCTCTCTGCAATTTGCATTCCCAGCATTCATCCTCGTAATCGTTGTTGAAATAGCTTATAATTGATGGACGGAATATGTGTACGCGAATACAATGCAAACAAAGCCATGGCAATACGTTGGGTAAATATGTTAAAGAGTTAATGAGAATTACTACAATGGTGGCTGTACAATTCGTAATGTAACCCTAAGCTGTCTGGAAACATTGGAATCAATACCAGGAGAAGCAGTTGTTAATCGCTTAATGTTTGTACATATGCTCTGTTCCGCTAATTACTGCTTCTGTGAAACAGGAGGTCAAGACATGTCTTTCATCATATAACTAAACAACAAAACAGCGTATCCATAATCTGCATAAGAAGATATTAGGATTCTTGAAAACTAAATCCAAAGCCATTGCCTGTTGCGAAATAATTCTTTCACACAACCCGTCTTCAAACAACCAATTTAAACGGAACAAATCACGCAATCATTAAGTTTCAGACCGTTAATAGATTAACAGAACCAATAACATGTTGGGTCAAAAGTTACTTTCCGCCATCATTCAGCTATATCACCACAACAACGTCACCATTTCCGGATCAAACGAAAGAAAGATGCAAATCAAAGACTACGTTTTTTATTTATCATTAGATTACCAAGATGATATAATATCTCCCATATTTACTAGAATTGCTGGCCCGAAACAATGAATATATTCAGGTTAGGATCCAATAATATCACAAAGAATATGGCGCACTATATCGCACTCTGCTTTTACACCTAAAGTACCAATTTTTATGTGAGTTTCAGTCCGTGCTAGCAACTAACAGGAGGCTTACAACAGGCAATTCATGATCAGTTATAGTGTCACTCCATAAGGGTTCATCTTTAAATGAAAATAAAGATATCTAAACGCATGGCTGTTTGGAAACTACTCCCGCTTCGTGTTAAACTTTTAGGCAAAGCTACCTAGCTGTAGTCCAGAGACTGCGCCGAGAGTCTATCCCTACTAGCACCGGCGAATTGCTTTAACTTAGTGAACTACCGACGCGCGGCCCTCTTACCCATTTAGATAAATAATATGAATACTATGAAATCGTGGAATATAGACAGGGGTGTGACAGAGTTCAGTATCGAACGATTGATAGAGAAACTATGAGAAACGCCGATTGACTAAACTGAGATCTGCCAGGGACGAAATCACGTGTGTTAGTTTCAGGTATTCTGTTTATAACGTAGTAGGGATGCTTTGCAGAACCCAATCTTTTAATGCAGGGTTGTCAAACTCAAATCGCACCTAGTGCCGAAAAAGATAATTTGAGTATGCTGGCGGGCCACACTAACAAATCTAAGAAACCTACATTAAATGACCAAATTACAGTATATCCTTTGTCCGCGCCGCAGGTGTGCTTGCAAATAATCTAATATATCTTATATCACATGTACATGTATGTGTTTAATGTTAAAGTGCAAAAGCCATGATACACAATATGATTTCTACACTTTTGTTACAAATTACTATGTTTCTGTATGAAACATTTATTGATACTTTCAAGCATTGTGAATTTGAATAAAATGTAAATACGTCACTAATTGCAAATGTATCTAACTTGAACATCAACTTTATGACCTTGAGTGCTTGGATTTTGAACTATTGATAAACTATTCGTATGCACCTGCGAATGAACAAAATCAAGTTGACTGTTGTAAACAGATGACGATAGCCATTTTGTTCTTGGTGACATTTGCTTTTCAAGTTAGTATATTCTCGTATATTATCATTGGCTGCACAGACATTGGTTATTAACCCCATTTTCGGCTTGTTTAATACGCACTGAACTGTAAAAATATATGCATTTTGGGTTTGTCTGTTGCTGTTGTTTTCAGACGGTTAGTTCGGATAAATTGGACAACTAATTATCGGGAAATACGTTTATGAGGGACAGCATCAAGGCTTATATGAACACATAGCGGTGGTTCTTTTTCTCAGTGACATTTGATATTGAAGTTACTGTGTTCAGGAAGTAATTGAATAAGTAAAATATCAATAACGGATCCCTTCATTGGTTGCACAGATATTGGATATTAGGCCTTTCATTTGATCTGTTTAGCAGGCACTGTTCAGTGTGCCTGAGCTGCTTTTAAGGACCCGCTGAACAATGTTGTTTCAGGTCGCTGTTTGTGGAAGTATGGAAGTAATATAAAATCTGAACGTGCTTTATAAGCAAGGAAATTAAGTAGTGTTTGTACCGGTTTGAAAGCAGTGATACTTATTACATCCCTCTACACACTTACACCGACTTTGCAATATCTCTCTTATACAATGTACATGCATCAGCATCCACATTTCGGAATTCTGTTCTTTATGTTATTTTTATTTAATCTTCATCAACCGTTTTAAATGCAACGCTATCACTGATATTGATGATAGATATTAAACGAATTATGATTTCTCATTGTCCTCGATTTACGACCCAAGCCTCTCGTTTACTAGTAAATGTAAATCCAATCTTGCACAGTAATTGCTAGAACATCTCACTACATGGATTCTTAGAAAAGGTAATCGAATGGACCGCTCTGTTTTATGTCTTGTTCTTCAAACAACATCAGCGAGTCCAGTCTCACGTTCGTCTGTTTCCGCCTACATTCGGTATGACTAGAATAAGGCCTCTCATATATTCAACAACACTTCCCCAAACGTTGGAAACATTGATAACACACGTACAGTATTACGTTCAAAATATAGTACCCCGAAACATCGGCTGAAAAGTTCATGTAATTTTCTTGTTAAGACATAAGTAAGTGAAAGTAAAAACACATTGCCTCAAATAAAGTGGGTAAGTGAAGCAGTTTGAATACCAGTATTTGGACTTTATCCATCGACCTGACGCTTCCACAGTCACTTGTGCAACAAGCGGTCCATGGTATCAGATTCCAAAGAGTCGACAGCATAGTCGACTGAAATCCGGTGTCAGAGTATGTATAATTTGTCACACCTTATCAATAGTGCAAAATCGGATGCTTTCTAAAATACCTTCAGAACCGCATCAAATTTAACGTCATAAAATGTAACGAACTAGGATAAAGAATCGATGTACCAGCATTTAGAAGCTACTAAATGAAATACATGTATTGTTAAGTCAATATACTGTACAATATACACACACAACCCTGACATTACGAATCAGAATCTACTGGCCGACACATATAAGTTGAGCTGTGACATGCTCTGCGACCTCGCTGGACACACTCATCCGGAGTGTGCAACTGCTTGTGTATGAATATCGGGTTACATGTATATAAGATGATAAGTGTTGTATTCTGACTCGGTGCGCTTCTTGTCACGTTGTTTTAATTATGTTAATAACCATTCGTTCATTCGTATCCTCCTTCGGCATACGTCCACGCTTATAGAACACGTGCTTGACTAACCATAGTACACCAGGGAGTTTAATCACGGGTCTCATGAACTGTACTTGCGTACACCATTCCAACCTCTAAGTGAACTCTTCTGAGCATTCTGTTCTGCCTGCCGGAAGTCATATTTTGACAGACAATAAAGCACTTAATCTAGTAATAGTGTATCAGAACATAATACGTTATCCCCACCAAGTTGTTTTGTTATATATTCTGATGAGAAAATTCTCAAATGATATAAAATATTAAGATAATTTATAATTATAAGAAACAAGATATTTAAAGGGGCGTGTATATAAACGCAAAAATTGGTGCTTTTAGGAATTGTATTCATAATATTTCGTAATTTTGTTTTGCTAAAGTGGTGACGCCTACGTGAATTGCAGGGTGCTTGTTTACAGCGTATCTCAGCCACTAACACGCTCTCCACATGTGACCGAAAACAGTGTACACGGCTACTGTTTCACTCTCTCCTAAAATGCTTGTCACGTCACAGATGTCGTATATAGAGGATTCATCACCTTGTATAATGGGCATCACATGATGGCATATTAAGTGGTTTTAACGGCATTACGTCCAATGAAATGACTCGCATAAACATGCCTCCAGAGAATTGTAAACTACATTACATGCTATCTTGCTCGTAGCTGATATTTTAATGAAGATAAACTACCCGCCAATTCACCATTATAACAATAGTATGAGAAATACATTTCTGTTTATGGAGTTATTAATTCACACTGAGCATCACCTTAAGAGCTTCTTCTTGCAAGTTGTTTCACAAAGGACATATTTATACTCTCCGCTGAGTTGCCGACGTCAGTGTCATAATGGACTTTCGATTCCGGAGAATTACGACTAATTTTGCTGAGGATATAATTATTTATTTGATCAACAATAGCAGTCCCTTTTAGATTTATTTTCAAATTGGCTTAAATTCAATTTTTACGAGAACGTCATCCATCTGGACCGAGAAGCAGCATTGCTGTATCCGCTTCATCCACTATATCCTAAAGCCAGAATGCTAGTGGGAAGTTTATCTCTTACATTAAGATGATATGTCGGGTCTTAATATTCATAGGATAACAAATTATCTAGCTCAAAAGGTTATTGGTTGTTTTAAATATATTAAGCAGTCAGAGTCTTTTAAAACATTGATAGTATGTCCCTAAGGGAATAATGACTGCGCGTGATTGAAGAATCCTGGACTGCTCAATTCAAATCTGCCTCTACAAGTTGATTTACTAATTATAGTTTTAAAACCACTGAAAGAAACCACGGCTGTGTACCCAAAATGGTGTGAATTATTATATGGAATTTGAAAATGCTTTCGCACAAGGTCGATATCATTTGCTGTGATTCATTTGTCAGATTGTTTGCATCAGTTAAACAGGTTTATTGACAAAGTTATGTTGAAGGAATTGCATTAACAACAGTAATAGATCTGTCTATAGCAGACACACTAAACCCATTGCATATTATAGTAGATGTAATTATGCCTAAACAGCGTTTGACTGTCTCGATAAATGAATGTGTGTACCTTTATATTGACTATATGCTCGTCTATTATAAAATTCACAGTATAAGTTGTTTTCCATATCTTGATGTTCTGTGGTAGATGTGTGCGCTTATCGATGCATTTTAAACATAACCAAAGCCAAATAATTAAGTATTTTAAACAAGCATGTTTGTTGTTACCTGTCCTTCATTAATTTTTATAACTCAAAAAACATAACGCAGTTGGGACCATTTTCCGGCCTTAATACATGAAGATGAAATTAATGTTCGTTTTGGTTACTGAGCACAACTATAACTTTGGGACGTTGATCTGATTTATACTCATGTAGAGACTCCCAATGTCATCATGGAAGTTGCAATTTTGGTGTAAACAATAACCCTTCATAATGTCTTCCATTTCGTCAAAAGATGTCTTGTTGATCATGTCTGCAAATTCCTACTTTAGGGCCGATATCAAGAACCTTGCACAGAAAAACACTTATATCATCCCTTATATTGCTCTTCTCAAACAGGTTTATGGTAGTTTTGCATTTAGAAAAACCATTGCAAATACCATAACGCTGTGTTTCTATTGACGCGATTTATCATAGTCGAACGCGTTTCATTCCGGGTTTGCAACGACATCCTTCACAGACGAATCGGATGCTGGTCACAGTGTCACGTTCTACTTTGTAAGCCCATAGCAAATCTTGAGAAGATTGACGTAGTTCTTTTGGACTTTTGGCATGACTTGAATTCAAGGTACAGAAAGTCCTAGTCCATCTTACTTAATTGTACCCCTTAGTATAATCTGTCAAGGCAATGTATTCCCAGAGGAGTAATAGTTTCTGATCTCTTATCTCCGTTTTGTTATACGGAATGTACGTGAGTACACTTGGAGTTGCCCTGCAGGAGCAGATCCAGCACTGTGAGAACGACGAGGGGCGCG
>JAUELE010260088.1:0-10410 GCA_031471655.1 Diodora aspera | reverse complement strand
GGTCCAACCTCGGCAACCCACTTAGGTGCACAGAAGGTTATCCACACTCCATGCCGGGTACCCAGTTTCAGCTGGGTGGACTGAGACAATGTGGATTAAGTTTCTTGTCCAAGAAAAACAAAGCAGTGTCAGAACCGGGAATCGAACTTCGGACCTTGTGATTGGTAGGCAGACGCTGGACCACTGCGCTTAACATTATGCTTGTTCATACAATGAATCTAAAACGAGGAACTTTTGCTTTCACCTTTCTTTTTAAATTCTTTTATAAAACTCTCTTCCCCTTGTGTGCAACTTGTAATCACATTGTATTTTGGTGGAGATTTTGCCTGTGCTGCATAAACCATCCTTTTAACTGCATTCTGTTCCGTAGATCTTGCACAATTTACAACATGCTGTGACTATGGGATTTATCTTGGAACATATGGGGTGTGGGATGGCACAGTGCTTAGCGCATTGGTTCAGCATTCTGTCAGCGTTGGTGGTTGTGGTTCGAGTCCTACCTGGGCACCTCTCTTTCAGCTCGGAGAGACAGGAGCCCTGACACCGATGTTGCTGAGTCAGTGGTGATGTGGCTGAAAGATTGCCGAAAACCACATAAAACCCCAAATCACTTGCTCACTCTTGGAACATGCAAACTCTGTCACAGACTAACTTTGAGATGCCATGTGTTGAAAACAGGGTTCAGATCTAGCTGGGGTCTAGTTTGACCTTTTCAGTGGTAAGAAGCAGTCTGGTTTGGCACTTGGGGTAGGCCTGTGACTTCTTAGTTATGTCAGTGGGGATGGTCTTGTACAGAAATGGGAAGGGCAGACATTTCACGCTGAAAGAAACTTGATAAAAATGTCACACCTTTTCTACAGGTAGTCTCAAGTATTTTGAATGTTTGTTCCTGGTGGCTTGAATAGCTGTTTACGAAACTGTTTTTTTCCATTAATGATGTAAGAAATGTAAAAATATGTTAGCTCATACTGGATTCAGCTGACATGTTAATACTGGAAAAGTATTTGACAGAATAGGTCTTCAGAACAGTACATCTCTCAGTGAACCAGTTGATGAGGAGGCATTGTACATTATCAACAGCCTGTCCTTTTGTTAAGGCTTTCTTGAGAGTGTCTGCTTGGTACATTTCAAACATCAACAACCCATTTCAATTAGAACTTCAAGGACTTTTGCATAGGGCCACTCACAAAGAGAATTTTTTCTAAGGCCTATGTGAATGTAAGTCGGAATATTTCAGGAATTGCTCAAAAGATCATTGTTGTCAGTCATCAGTAATAAACCAGATCAAGTAGGGATGCCACCTAAGAGTCCCCTTTTCTCGGCCTATGTTGGTGTAATTCAGGTTCCAGAAAATTGCTTGGAAGGTCATTATCAAATAGGGATGCCACCTTAGGGTCCCTTCTTTCTTGGCCTATGTTGGTGTAATTCAGGTTCTAGGAAACTGCTCGGAAGGTCATTGTTGTCTGTCATCAGTAATAAACAAAGTCAAATAGGGATGTCATTTAAGGTATAAACAAAGTCAAATAGGTATGTCATTTAAAGTAGGGTAAAACTTCTAAAATTTCGAAGGGAAAAAAATAATTACTTTCGGACATGTTTGAATTATTGGAAATTAGTAAACTTTGAAAAAGTTAGAATTTGAAATTGTAGTCAAAACAAAGTCAAATAGGGATGTCATTTAAGGTATAAACAAAGTCAAATAGGGATGTTATTTAAGGTATAAATAAAGTCAAATAGGGATGTCATTTAAGGTATAAATAAAGTCAAATAGGGATGTCATTTAAGGTATAAATAAAGTCAAATAGGGATGTTATTTAAGGTATAAATAAAGTCAAATAGGGATGTCATTTAAGGGTCCCTTCTTCACCTTCCATCAATTGGTGGCTGTGCCCAATCACAGAATTTGCTTGTTTAAAGTTGACAGAGGGTCCTTGTCTGTCTAGTCTGTCTTGAGGTTTCATATTTTTAATCGGTCACCTAACACCAAGTAGCAGATTCCATGTACATTGACCTGTGACAAGTGATTTTAGTTAAAATTGGTTGCTTTATTTCTTGAAGTTGATTGTGGTGATCCATTTGGAACGAAGAAAGTCCTTATGCATGCTTTTGGATTTTTGCATTCTTAATACTTTGGTTTTTGATACATGATGTTCTGTCCTACCTCCTATTGTTTAGCCACATGTCCACTTCTGAAGTTGAAATGTATGACAGTGATGTTCTCATTGTCAATAATTATCTAACATCACTAAAGATATGTTGCAGAAATTCTGCGTGTTTTAGTTATTATTGTAGTTGAGATTATTGTGACTTTTCATCAAGATGAGGAAAATATTTTTTCCTTTGCAGGCTTCATACAACACCTGAAATAGAGAAATCCATTAAATTTGATAATAAATTTCCATGACTTGGAAAATCATGGAGAAAAGGGGGTGGGGGTTGAGATGGACATAGTAAATCTCAGGAACTTCAGCTTTGCTGGGTTGTGCACAATCCGCCACACTATTTAATATCCAAGTGTTCTGCGTGAAGTCTTTACTGTAGATAAACATTGGTAAACTTTGTGAGTTAACAGAGTTAACATGAAATTTCTTGGTAATTTTTATCTTGGCAGCGTTCAACGACACCTTGTAAAATCATGGAATTTTAGGTGTACAAAGCCTACCTGTGCTGGCAGGCCCCACAGTTGCCATACATGAAATTGTTTTGTTTCATCAACTCAACTTCCAAAATGGCAATCAAACAGTAGGTATCATGACTGACAGGTATAACTGAAAGATTGCTGACAGGGGCTTATCAATCACAAGCATTTCTTCAGAATCTAAGCTGCTGGTTTATAGAGAACTCTGTCTTTGAGACTGTAAAAAGAAGGGAGTAAAACTGTGAGTGGAAATGAAAGTCGAACATATATCGTTAGTAATGGAACTCGGGTATAACTGAAAGATTGCTGACAGGGGCTTATCAATCACAAGCACACATGCAAAATTTAAGATGTTGGTTCATCACCAACTCTGTCTTTGAGACTGTAAAAAGAAGGGAGTAAAACTGAGTGAGAATGAAAGTCGAACATGTATCGTTAGTAGTGGAACTCCATTTAAGATGGCGGTGTGAAGAACATCAAGGAGTTATTGGTAAAAGGCCAATGAAGTAGTGCTTCCTAAAGGGAGCTTGGCTGTTTGAAGTGTCTTGACCAGTGTTTGACAGTTTGTGTACAAAGGTGTGATTGGTCAAGCCTCTCTGACTCAGTGCCCACTGACCTGCTGTAAACAGCTGAATGTCATTGTACCCCCAGTTTGGGTAAACACCTTCTGGTCTACCCTACACCGACTTGAGATTTCTTCTGTCATACGCTTCAAGAGAGTTTTAACAAATTGATTCAAATTGAATTGATTTAATTATTTTTCTTGTTTCCGTAATGATAATCACAGCCAGCAGTGACAAAATTGAGGACATTATTTTTGCCAAATAACTCAGAACAATTTATGGGTGAATAGCTTGAGTTGTAATGTATATAAATCTAACTTTGGTGATTGTTTTGGAGACATGTGAGCTAGATGATGTAATCTGTGTGCTTGTGGAAACCAGTGGTGGCCAGAATGTGCTTGCAAGGACTTAATTTGAACATTTTTATTACTTGAGGGAATGTTAGGTTCTCATGGATGATCATATCACTGACAGTAACTGACTACCGCTCTCTGACTTAAATACTCTCTGATGAGAGATACATTTTTTAACAGCAAAACAGGAGTAGGTTTTATGGGGACCTCGTTTATTAATCCAACAGAAGCAACCACATACAAGTTAGCAAAACAGAAACAAGACCAAACTGAGTATTTATCTTTGGATGGATTTCAGTTGAAATTGTAAACATAATTGAATCAGCAAAACCAAATAGAAGATTAGATTTAAGAGAAAATGTCTTTTGGAGAAGAATGAGCAAAGATTTAGTGTCATAAGAATCTTATTTTATTATTTTTAAAATATTTATTAAGACAGCATTGTACTTTTTACAAAAGTTTGTTGAGTAAGTTATGATTGAGGTGATTACCAATTCTAAATAGATTTTCAGTGACAATGTATTAACGGGGGAAATTTTCAAAAAAGTGAATTTGATTTATTGCTCTTTTTCAATTCATGACCAAGGAGTAATGAGATACGAAGGTAATCAGCCCTAGGGCAAGTTGTTCTCAGTCACGGAACATTGATTTTCTGTGTTTAATTCAAGTCACTTTACCCTTGCTTTGTACAACTACCAATATTTGATATTAATGCTGCTGAAAATTGTTGTTCAAATTTATGCTGTGTAATATTATATAAAGTGAGAAGTTTAGAATCTTTGCCCAAAATGTCTACAGAAAAAAACATATACATATTATTTGACCAATTGTTTGAAAATTGTTATTGACACTAAATTGTTTTGTTTGCAGCACTGAAGTTTGAATGAGTTGTCAAAAATGTTCATATCTACATATAAGTCAATTTAGTAATGTCTTATTTCATATTCAGTTTTTAACAATTAGTAAAATATACAAATGTCAGTAAAAATATAATATGCATATAACAGCTGCAGTATCAAAATATGTTATTATAGTGAAAATAGAATCGTGACTGTTGGAAATATATACTCTTAATACTGTACATAAGCGTTCCAGTGACTGTCCCAGTTGCATATAATCAATACATCAGTTATTACTGTGATAGAGGACTCTCCCTTCTGTAGTGTAATAATGAGGGGGATTGGCTCTGCTCACTCTACATGGGACCCCTACGCATCCCCCTACCTGTAATTAACCTCCTTTGATCATTGGCTGTCCTACCTGGACAAGATCTGGTTTCGCAAGCCGCCTCCTCCACCTCGTGTCATTGTATTCAACTACCTTATGTCAGGCCCCACCGAGATGGTGGAATTTGACCTTTGACCTTTGTGATGTCATCCCACGACTCACCGAGCAGTGAATGTTTTGAAAGCTGGCCTCAGGTGTTCAGGCAGGATTTACCACACAACATTACCTACACTGTCCTGAGTTTACCTATGTGTTCAGAAGACGGCCACGGTCACGCGGGTTTCCACTGTTTTCCTGCTAATATCTGGATGTAGCAATATGGTCTGTTTACCTGTGCGTTTCGTTCGTTTGGAGTACCTGTGGCGGGCTGACTAAACATGTGAGGAGAACAAAGCTTATTGTAGACACAATGATACGTGGAAAGAGGGATGGAAGAAACTTTGCAACTTGGTTTATAGGCTTCGATCATGGTGAGTATAACATCCCAGTCAATTCAACTGCAGTGTAGTCAATTAGAATTGGAGAGCGTGAATTCAAAGCCAGGCGACAGGTGTGCGTAGATGAACTCCAGCCTTTGTCACATGTTTGTATGAGACACAGACTGTGTTCTATGGAATTAACAGTTGCTGCTAGATGAAATATATTCTGCTTATTATGGCTATGTCCCTGTGAAATGATTTATAATTATACGAGACTGGGTATTAGGGTGTTTGGTATGCCACTCACTAAAAGGTTAAATACCTTTAATACCTGAATTTCATTCTGTGAGCGACCTTGACAATGAAACATTTAAACACATGAGCATAAACAAAACACTTGCAAGCACATGGTATGTCACACTGTCACTGAGAGGTTATCATGGGACATAACGGAATTTGTTTCTGTATACAAAGACAAATGTTCATTCAAACAGTATACACTTACACATGCAAACACACATGAACAAAGCACACACACGATATGGAAACATGTTTTGGTAGATATTACTCTCAGAGAATGGCTAAATAGGGTATGAATATCAATTTGTTGATTTTTTTTACAAAGATTGTATGAATAGTATCATAAATAATACATAAATAATAAATGATATATAGATATTATATAAATGATAATTCTATACATTTGTGTTTGTAGAAACACATTCATTTAAACAGAACACATTTATGATTGTTCTAAAATGTGCTTATGTAAATCTGTCAAATTTATTCACTTGCAAATATTTTGCCTTGGCAGTACCGGTAAACACATGAAAGGGTCAAAAAGTGTTGAAATGGCTTGACACAGGTTTTCTGAAGTGTGTCTGTCTTCACACGGAGTAATTAAGAGGGCCACACATGTAAGATATTGGGTAACTTGATACACTGAGTTATTTGCTGAGTCAGTCCCCATACAAACAACCCTCTGTCCTCTCTGATGGTATCTCCACCTGCTCCAGTTATTGCTAGATCTTCACATACCTTAACCATTTGTAATGAACATTTATTGATTATAAATTGATAATTACAGGAGAACTGATACCTGCACTCCGTATTAAAATATTTACTGTACTGATTGGCATACTTATGTTTTTAAAAAACTTGGATTCATATTGGGGCATGTTCTTTCTTGCCTGAGTGGGTCAGTGGCTGTCACCTTTAATGACAAGATTTCTGAAGTAACAGGATTTGAAATATGTCAGCCTGTAAGGGTGAATAAACATGACTCAAAAGGAATATAATTAGATATATACCACATGGTCTGATTATTCCTATTGTTCTCAGGGGTCGTTATTTGATATATCCAACCCAAGGTGTACAAGTTCTGCTCATGTGCTCTGTGTGGAATGTAGAAAAAGTGCATGTTTTGCTTGGTTCATTGGAAAGTTAGGGATTTTGGTTGTACGTGCTTTATGGCAATCTTTCGGCCATATCACCCCAGTCTCACCAATATGACATCAGTATAAGGGTTCCTAGTCTCCGGGCTGAAAGAGAGTGCTCAGGCAGGACTTGAACCACCAAGGTCACAGGTGGCAGATTGCTGGGTTAACCACTGCACCATCTCGTGCCCAATACATGGGAAAGTACACATGCTTTGCATGGTATATGGGATGTAATGGTCAAGCTCTCAACATCAGCTGATATAAGTACACTTGCACTCAAGGGTTATATCATCTAATAACCTCAGGATGTGTTGTTATTTCAACCACAAACAACATGGCTCGGAAGTTATATATGTGAATAGAAATATTTATGATTATACATTTGTGTCCAGAAGGAAAATTCTGAAGTCATTAAAAATATTGTAAAAATTTAATATTTCAATTGATTTCATGGAGTCTCAGACACCAGGCATGCAAGCTGATCACTAATATGGTATATATGTAATTATACAGTGTTTTCAAATTCCTGACAAGTGACAATAATGCTCTTATTGTAACTTAAGACCTTCAGTTAATATATTCTAGCTGTCCATAAGGCCCTGAATTGTGGCTGTTCCCTGCTGGTAAGCCTTCCTAATTATCAGTAATGTGAGTTTATTATAAGTTAACGTCAAACCCTTTAGGATGGCTGAACTGAAAAGCGACATAGACTTGTAGTCGTGTCATCAGCGAGGTATGTGGGCAGGAGGAAGATAGACGTAATTGCTCATGCACACATAGAGCAAGTTAATCAGAAGCATGTGTCACTAACATCATGATATGCACTGAGTTTGATAAATTTCCACTTATGAACGTCACAAGATACAAATACCTTTTCCTGATGAGTGCAAACTTGATGAGTTGAATGTTTCCTGGTTCTAATCTTATTTTGACATAAATGTCTCAAATATTATATTTACATATCCATGTGTATTCATACCAATAATCATTTTTAAGAAATGAACAATATTTAAAATATGTTGAAAACTGACCAAAACATTCTTGAATATAAAAATAAATTGTTCTTTTGTAATATTCTTAGATATGTCTGGTGATTTGTAAGCACAAAATGGTGTAAGTCAAAAACATGCATAATGTCAGCAACAATTTCCCAAAAAATTTCCACAAATCCTGTTCTGAAAATCCTCTGTCCTGTTTTTATTTCGATGAGCAGCCATTAGAGAGTAACATAATCACCAGGATTTGAATTTTTTGAGTGATTTATTATTTTGGCCGGAGTTAAACTTTAACCCTGGTAAGCTTGCATTTTATACTGATGAAGTGTACTGACAGCCAGAGCATACATATTTGCTTGCCTAATTACATGTGTACTGTTCCAATGCCTCCATTGTGAATTGTTGTTGTTAAGCCTGCAGGAATTTACATGGCCAAAGGTAAGCAAGTCTGGGGTCTGTGAACACATTGTGTTTTTTGTGTCATTGATCCCACGATCTGTCTTGGATTGGCTTTCATCTTGTGCTGACACGTGTGATTTATTTACACTGTAGTGCAATCGATTATGAAATTGATTTGATTATGGATTATGCATTGTGGGTGATTGATCATTTAATTACCATGGGAGGTGTTGCGAAGATGTGGGATAAGCACAGAGAGAGTTTGCTAATTCCAAATTTGGCTTTGTTGGAGCTTGAATTCAAACAATTTTTGGCAGATCCAAAAGCTTTAAAAGGCTGGGGGGGGGGGGGGGGGTCAAAATTTTAGTTTCAGTGTGCCAGTGATGGGGGGAGGAATGCCGACTGTAAAATTCTTGTTTCTGTGGTGGCACAAGGGTATGTAACATTTCTTCAACAATATTGTGGAATTTAACTGTGCTATTTCTAGAGAATTACACTGTCACAGATAGTGTTTTGATTATGAAACATAGTTTCAACATTGCAAAAGAGCTCTGAGTGGAGACAGGGATCAAGAAACAATGAACAAGGCACTGCCATTCCTTAACAACACAATGTTCACATAAACTGGTGGAAAAACAAGGGATCACATGTTGTATTATGCCAATGGTAATGGTTATTTCAGAGCATGCACAAATGATGCCAGCAGGCTGTCAGGCCCCTTGGTTGTCATACTTTCTATGAATTGACAGTGACTCACTAATTTGTGTGTATTATAAGTAGTAAATATTAACTTGCCCCTCAAGTGATAAGGCAAATGAACACTCAAGGCGAAGCCGACAGTATTTCATTTATATCACGAGGGGCAGGTTAATATTTGACTTACATGTCGAGGTTTGTATCTTTTGCATGTGCAAGTTGTGCTCTATAAAGCCCAGAAGCTGAAACTGCCCTAGGGCTATATGGAGTATCAACCTCTAATGACATCACATTAAGAAGATCATATCATCCTGAGGTGTGTAATTGTAATTATTGTCCTGGTGATAAGTTTGGTACACTTTTCAGTGATCCCTTAATTATTTCCTTCAGTATATATTCGTAACCCTTTAAAGGCTAGCTCCGATATATAACGGTATTTGGTTTAGGTAGTCATCACAGTCATCATTTATTTGGCACAATGAGTGCTTAATGGAGAGCAAAATGATCACTCCTCCCTCAGTTAGATTGAGAAGGATTTTGTATTTTATTCAGCTTTTAGCAATCTTTAGCAATAATAAGAGTAATAATAATTAATGTGCACACTTATATTGCGCCTGATCCATGCGGCAGCAAGCTCAAGCCCTCAAGGTTATTACCCCAGTCATTGGAACAGTGTACAATCCACAACATTCGTCAACTGCTTGGGGAGTGTACAACCCAAGTTGCCAGTTAGGTGCTGGAAGGTTACCTTTCACACTACCATCACTTTCTGACCAGGTACCCAATTTCAGTTGGGTGACCATGTCGGTGTCACCTACATCACATCAGTGACAGGGGCCAATCTCCTGGCTAAAAGAGAGGGATTCAAACCCACAACCACCAAGTCTGGCAGATTACTGTGCAGACACACTAACAACTGCACCATCTCAAGCACCTGTTATTTGATTCTGAAGAAAAAAGTACATACTGATGACTGGATTGAGTATTCAGTCCCCGGGAGCATAGTTGTAAGCATGTATGTACTTGCAGTGAAATAACTTCAAGAAGACCAGTCTGCTGTACAGACCTGCCACATTAAATCAGGGATCAGACGAAATCATCTCAGTGGCACAGGTATAATGGGACAATGTCCATTCATTGGTTCAAAGTGGACAGATAATCAAAGACGCATGAGAATAACATGGGCACAGTTCATGTTCGTGGGGTGGCCCATCATTGGTGAAGGACCGTGTTAAAAGATGAGTCAAGGTTTATGCTTGATTGAACTAATGGACATTGTGGATTTGGAGATACCATAAAGAGTTGTACCCAGGACGCACCCCATACATGGATCAATGGTTATGTGGACTACATGACCAGATTTATTGTGGAAACTTGACAACACATTGTATTTTCTTGAGTTTGAGGTGCAAGACAATTCTTCCTTTTATTTATCCAATCAGGAAGGTAGGATGGGTGGGGGT
Source organism: Diodora aspera (assembly GCA_031471655.1). NCBI lineage: Eukaryota > Metazoa > Mollusca > Gastropoda > Lepetellida > Fissurellidae > Diodora > Diodora aspera. Next base: position 218 of record JAUELE010260088.1, on the reverse strand, counting down.
GCAGACTGCATCAGGTGACACCATCAGAGGAGTTGACGCCCAATTTACTGTCTCTAAATCTTGGTTGTTTTAAGGATTATTTAATGGTACATTTTTTATTTCATTCTGTTCTATTGTTTTGCTTTTCCAAAGCAATCTTAATTCAGCTTTGTAAGGGTATCCAAGAGACAGGTTGGGGGGGGGGGGGGAATTGGTAATTTTGCCGCTATTAGAAATAC
>JAUELE010260077.1:0-10410 GCA_031471655.1 Diodora aspera | reverse complement strand
AGCTAAGCCTTATCCAGAAGTGCTACACACTCTCAATACACAACTGCAACCTCACCATAGAGCTCTACGTCAATCAACAGCAATCACATCCAACCACACATTAAAGTAACCAATGATGACATCTATCTAATGACACACGATATACTAACTAAACTATAAATGAGTAGTTTTTAATCAATGTGGTTTGCAGCAAACTTTCAGCTGTATCACAAAGCTAGTTACCAAATCTTGTCCAAACACAAGTAAGATGGGTATCAGCTTCCTGTATGGTGTTTAAACTCACATGTCAAGTGAGTGAGTGACTCTGGATTAATGTGCCATATCATCACGGTGATCCCACAGGGCTCCCATCTCCAAGCAACACGAAAGCGATCAGGGCGGCATTCGAACTCGGAACTTTTCGTTTGCGAGTCCAGTGCGGTAACTACTGTGCCAATTTCGCGCCCTCATTCAAACTCAGTCAGAAAGGCTGTCAGACCTATAGATAGCTAGGCTGGCATCCTACCACAGCACCGCTATCAGTGAACTGTGACTGAGTTATCAACAGCTTAAGCTAAATAACTGTAAATGTAAAGGGGCTAAGTAACTTAGTTAAAGTACACCAAATGTCTCAGTGAACTGATCATACCGTTTCAATCTCCATCCAAACACTCATCTCACAGCTCTCAAGAATATATACCAACAACCAATGTAACTAAATACAACTAAATACTAAGTAAGATTTTATCTAAGTCAATAACTAAAGACTAAAGTGTACAGGAACAACTATGGACTAAGTAAATGAAATAAATTAATGCAACTACATAACCAAATACTAAATCAATAACTAATGACTAAAGTGTAGGGAATAACTAAAGACTAAATAAATGAAATAAATTAATGCAACTACATAACTAAATACTAAGTCAATAACTAATGACTAAAGTGAATGGGAATAACTAAAGACTAAGTAAATGCAACAAATTAACGCAATTAAATACAACTAAATACTAACTAAGTCAAGAACTAATGACTTAAATGTATCAGGATAACTAAAGACTAAGTAAATATAACAAATTAAAGTAACTAAGTATCAATGAGCTAAGCACTAAATAAATCTAGCTAACGTAACTGACGGACATTAATTAATAGCACGCTGCAGCAATGATGACAAAGAACACAATGATAAAGTTAATAATGTCAAATACAAACATTGAGAACAATATAAAACACACCAAGTCTAAGTCTGTGTACCGGTAACCAATCTTACCCTCTGAAAAAGAATAAAGTTAAACTGAAATCTGTATGGAGATGATACTCTGTAAAAAAAAGTAAATGTATAAATGAAAGGTGGCAAATATGAACTGACATAATCTAAATAATGCGTAAGTACATATTGAATGTGTAGTGCAGTGTGGAATAGGGCAAGGAATTCGGACTGGGGAATCCTGTGAAAATAAAATATATAAGCAAAGCAAACAATGAGGTATTTATGACCTTAAGCAAAGCAAACAATGAGGTATTTATGACCTTGACCTAACCAGTCAACCTTAACCTTGACCTAACCTGGCAACCTAAACTTTGGCTTAACCAGCCAAACTTGACCTTGACCTTGACCTAACCTGGCATCAGCATGACCTTAAAGTCACTTCACCCAACAGGAAGTAGACAGTACAAAGACTAATTTGATCTAGCCGGAAATAAAAGGTTACCTACGATTACTAGATTTATGACTTAAGATTAAGATAGGTGAACTGTTTAACAATCTTGCAGAGTTTAAATGATGTTTTTATAGGTTATTTAAATGTTTCTTACATTTTAAGTTTTAATGCAAACAATCTCACACACACTCTAACAAAAAAATATGGCCAGAAAATATATCTATCCTACCTAACCTGAAATATTTAAATATTCTTGTACCGGTATTCAAAACATTAAAGACAGTTGAAACAAGGGCCCGTACAAATGTATTTTGTTTTTAACCAAGAGGTATAAATAGGTATATATGTACATGACTAGTCAAATGCACAGATGAAATCTGATAAGTAAACAACTTACTCACAGTTTGAGGATCCTTAATCCAATATCCAAGACAATTATGAAATGCTAATAAATTTAGATATATTGTCACAATGTCGCATGTCACTCGGCACAATGTCATGACACAGCACCACAGCACAGTTCATCAATGTCACTGAAAGTCGTAAGTTCCATCGTCACAGTTTATTAATTCATCTTCAGCCTCCACTGGGGGTGAAGCTTCTGGGATTTGAACTGGGCTGACTTTTCACAGCCCCACATTGGGTGCCAATGCAACAGCAGGTCTACATGGTAGATCCAAGAATAACCAATATGCTGTAAGGGTTCAGGACTTTTAATGAAGAGTGTCGCTCAGTGTTTACAGATACACAGATGATAATAACAATGTTACGGATGAGGATAAGGACCCTGGAATTAAAATATAACACTTGTATAATAAGTTGTACATATTTCATATCATTACTTGCAATACATAATGTATATAAGTGTATGAACCATAATTACACCACTGGGGAACGATATGTCCATTGTTTTGGCAGGTTGATTTTTTCCATATCATATCACCCTCGAGCGAGTCGCTAACCTATACATATATATATATATTGCCATCTATTACAGGTTTCATTAGTGATTTAAACAGTTTATATTTTCTCAAGTGAGATTACCTTTACAATTGAAAAACAAATCTTACAGGCATTCATATATATATATATATATATATATATATATACATACAATTTACTATTAATGTTTCTCAGATGTAAAACATGCACATACACATTCAAGTCATTTATAAATATTGGCTTACCAAGCTATGGACTTGGGTCCATCTTATTGTAAAAAAAGAGAATCTCCAGCAGGAATTGTACACTGGAAAAATAATTAAAAATATATAGGAGACAAAACAAATATATATTCAGCCATTTGTGAAACATTTATCAACACACACAAACCAACTTTACTTTTATACATGTTACACTTGTTAAATGAAGTATATTTAGTACAGATCATTCCATAAAATTATAGATTTTTAAGACATTTACCTGGCAATAATGAAATTTAGCTATACTATAGATTCAGTATTTTAATTATTATTTTCAATATTTAGTTTATAGACATATTTACAGATAAAAGAAACAAACATACCTTTATAAGATTAATATTTAAATGCTATGTGGCAACACAGGTATTTTATGGCCACTGTTCTGCTGGAAAGCTGGTCTCTTTTTGACCAGAAAATGACAGACTTCAATGGCTTGGTTGTAATTACATAAGAACAAAGGGAGTTGGCTTGGACATGGGCAGGGCTATTGTATATTGCAGTGAAAAAATCATGCAGGTCATGCAAGTGGTGTAGTTTGTTCACTAAGTGTTAAATACAAGCTATCTGAAAGTCATTTGTACATCTAAGTAATGGTCCTAGACTTGCTCTGATGTTTAACCTGTAAAAAGAATATAGTATTAATTATTCAAGTTATCTGAAAGATAAGAACTGTAATTAAAAGATATGCAATCAACAACCTGAAACAAACTAATGAATTAATACAGAATACAGTTCATACAAATAAAAAATATTTACAGGCTACCACTCTCCCCCTCTCCAAGAAATGATGTCCTCATCATTATGGATTTCCATCAACTATGGAGAGGAAAGCCTTGGTAACGCTTCCCGAGATCTAGTCAAATATACCCTGTGAAGCTAACTCCTGAATGGTCCTTACCCATCACCTCCAGTCTGGATCCATGGCGATCTGGCCACAGGATCCAGGATGGCCTCACAGATGTCCTTCCTGATCTTCTGGGAGCAGGAATTGGTCAGGCTAAACTAGTCACAGTCTCTTTATCTGGGGTGGCACTGTGGTTGCCATTCTGATCCTCATCTATGATCCCGTCTCACACGACACTGATAGCTGACATGTCCTGTCTGTCAACACCTGTAACACATTGGAGTAGGATTGCCATTCATATGTGTCTGTGGTCCAGCCTCTCCGTGATCCTCGAGTAAGTGACTGAGTTAATGTGATTTAACATAGCAGGGGTAATATTTCAACCATTAGGCTACAGTTGGTACAAAGTGCACCAAATGTTTGTGTCGAGCGAAAGTGACCCAGCCGGGATTCGATTCCCCGACCTTGCGGTTGCGAGGCAGATGCTCTACAAACTGAGCTACCCGGGCCCGATTCGTGATCCTTGACCTCTATTCCATTGTGATGCCTTACTAAAAGATGGCCCCTTACGTTGGTAATGTGACACAGGTGAACCTGAATGGAAGGACTTGTCACGAGCATGAGCAGATACAGATGCAGGATGTTGATGTTACAGTGTTCTTTGACTTAAGGTCTGCCACTTCAACTGAAAGCTTCCTGATCATAGATTTGATTTCACTAAGTTCTGATGAGCGAGTGATTAGGAGTTTTACGTGGTTTTAGGCAATCTTTCAGCCATATCGCCACGGTCTCACCAACACCACGTTGGTGTCAGGGCTGTCTTTCCGGGCTGAAAGAGAGGTGCCCGGACGGGACTGGAACCACAACCGCCAAGGCTGGCAGATTGCTGGGCCGACTCCCTAACCACTGTGCCATCCCACGCCCTAATTCTGATGAACCCTGAGGCACAGCTGACATCACCTGTGTTGAGCTGGCTTTCCTCTTAGAGTCAGGTGTGGTACGTCCTTTGAACTCTTGCTCAATTCTCCTCAAACTGACTGATAAATCAAGAAAACCTGAACTCTGGTCCAACTTGTGTCCTGAAACATCCTTTTAAAGATGAAATAGACCTGTCCATAACATTGACCTCAACATCTGACGACACTTCTCCTGCATCAATTGCATGTCCAAGCAGATCCTCCAAGCGACAAGCCCAACTAGCAACTGACTCTTGTTGACCAGCTGAGTGAAACTTTGCCAACTGAGTTTGCTTCAGACCAACATTTCCGTAAATTCTATCCACTTTAGATGACAGTAGAAACATCAGCACTGGGACCAAATCGTAACAGAACACATGCAGCAGGAGAGTTTAAGTGCATTAACAGCCCAGAATTTGAACATCACCTGATCAACTTGTCAAAAACCCAATTAAAGAAAATATAAAGTATTAAAGGTGATAAAAGCACAGGTGAGATTTTCACTAAATCCAATTAGCCATGATTTCTTAGCTGCTAAAGTTCCTGGATGTAAAAGGGATCTGACCTCATATTGAGGACAAGCACATTGCTTCCGGTCTAACATATGAACAATCAGACTAATCTGCTAATTCTTGTGGGTGCAAAAATAGTTTTTAATGTAGCCTATACAGGCCCGAAAACATTGATCGCTTTCAACCTGAATTTCTATTGTGTCAATTAAATAAATTGTACGTACAGAAGGAAATTGGATTTTTGTGTACAACAGTTGCAGCGGATTTGTCTTAGTTTCGATCTGAATCAAATGCTTATAATGCATGCGCAATGCATTTCATGACCTTACCGAAGTGGGGCATTTCTTGTGTTCATCACAACATTAGGATTAATTAAGCCTTCCTGGCGATCAGTTAAAAGTGTCCAAATATAAATGTTAAAAGATAAAACCAGACCAAATTCGATCTATATTTTTGCATTGCATTCGACAAGGCCAGCAGCCAGTCGCATGTGGCAGGTCAAGATCGAGCAATATGAACGCACATTTTGCAAGGCCAATTACAGTTAAATTCCACTGAATTGACGTTAATGTTTCCAAGAGTGTAACAAAGATAGTATTCTATACTTTTCAGCAAGCTGTTTATTATTTTTGATCAGAACATCTTTGAAAAGTGAAAGCTTACCGCGCGAAAGAGTGGGAAACTTTGATCACGTGATCTGCAAGTTGGGAGAATTTAAAGTGAACGTTGCTCTTGTAAAATAACGCATGCACAATTCTGTCAGTTTCCAATTATTTCAATAAATAAAAGCGGTGAATGACATAAATGTATAACCCAGTGTAACAGAACATATAATTTGTTTATAAGCAACACATATACCTACATAAAGAAATAGATCGAAGGCCGCCGGCAAATGTGGTTTTGTTCAGACTCAAATACAAACTTTTACGTGAACGCTGTCGTATCCTGAGTCGATACAATTACTTCAATATTTTTGCTATACTTTTCATAAATTCAACTGAATACTTAAACTGCCAAATACAATCTGTCAACTGACCAATTGTACATTTGTTATGTTTTGTCTGCATTACAACTGGGAGAAAATTAAGACTTTAAACAGTAAACCAACACTGTCTTATTGTTTAGTTCCTGATTATAAAAACAAGGAAGAAACATTGTCCACAAATTGTACAGATGTGATGTCTCAATTGATTACTGAACAAGTGCACTCGTTGTGAAATCCGTATAATGTGCCCAGCCATTTCTGGAATTAATGATTAGAGGATCACATTAGTTACCGGTACATAATTCTAGATTCAGTTTCAAACGTTTTTACAGGAAGATGTTAATTTTTTAGCTAACATACAGATTTAAAGATTGCACAGGAGTATGTAACAAATCTGATAGGTGTATGACACAATACATGGTGATTACCTACATAAGGGACTGAGGGCTCGCTTACCATGATTCGTATCTGAAAGATTTTCACGATGAAGAGAAAGATGTTCTTATGATTTGGCATTCAAATTGAGGGTTGTCCAGTTTGCACAGGCAAATTCAAATCGGGCAGCAGAGCGAGAATTTGGAGTGACTGAAAAAATCGTCAGAGGCTGGAGGAAAAAGGAAGCTCAAATGACAGCCGTGAAATCAAAAGCTGTGAAGAAAATGAGAGTTGTGCTGTCTCCCTACGAGGAAATGGAGACAAAGCTGAAAGAATGGGTGACTGATCTATGCACTGATGGTCTCATAGTGATCAGGGCAACAATTCGTGTCAAGGGGTTACAGTTTGCCAAAGAATATGGGTAAAGTCAGGCCTCGTTTATCCGATCCCCGATAATCCGTCACTGCAGTTACCTAACAAAAGAATGAAACCACTGAATTGATTGCTATAAAAACCTAGTCAAATCTGATTCTGCTTCCGTCCCAGAACAAAACTCACGGGAAACAAAGCAGTTAATTGCTTTGATTCTTTGCCGCGTTAATCCTACGGTCTTTGTGAAGTCGGACGGAAGTTCATTGACCTTGAGTGAGTGAGTTGTGTCAATTAACGTATGGTATATAAAATTGTTGTCTGACAGGTGTCATTAGCAAACATGGCTAGCCCTGCACCGAAACGTAAACTTTCAGAAATAACTGCCGCAGAAAAGAGAAATTGGCAAATACAAATCAAAACGTCCTAAAGCCTCCTTTGACTTTTTAAGGAAGCATTTTGGGGAAGCATTAAGGAATTTGGTTCAAAATTAGACATTACTGACTTTGGGTACTCACGTGGTTGGCTTTACCGCTTCAAATCCAGAAATTCAATTTCAAAGCAAAATTATCAAGGTGAAGCGGCTAGTGCTGATAAAACTGCAGTTATTCGCGGCAGAGAACAGCTGAAAACTTTCTTGAAAGATTATGAAGACTGTGACATCTTTAACATGGATGAGACTGGGTGGTTCTACAAGCTGGGCCCGAATCATACACTTGCTCCCGATGCTTTGATAAAGATTTCAACCCAGAAATATATGCCAGGAGTCCGTTCAACACCAAGGCATGGATGACATCTGACCTGTTTTCTGATTTGCTGAGGTATTTTGATAGACAGATGAGATCGAATGGCCGTCACGTGATTCTTTTAGTTGACAATGCAGCAAGCCACAGACCCCCCTCTTGTCCGCCATTTTGTCTTGATTCAACAATCCGACGATTCACTATCCGAACAAAATTTGCCTAAAACAAGCCTGTTCGGATAAACGAGGCCCGACTGTATTCAGATTTCAAAGCTTCGAATGGATGGTGTTCCTGATTTATGAACAGACATGGTCTGTGTCCGAGACAAAGAACACACATAGCTCAAAAACTCCCAAAAGACGATGACAAGTTGGCGTCATTTCATAAATACATTATTGACCTGAGAAAGGAACATGTATTTGAAATCGGCACCATTGGCAATATGGATGAGACACCAATGTTTTTCGACATGCCTGGTAACCGAACTGTTGAAGTTAAAGGGACAAAGACAGTGTCGGTGAAAACTACAGGTAATGGAAAGGCACTCTTTACGGTAATTTTATCCTGCCGATGGTACCAAACTGAAACCAGAGGTAGTTTTGAAGCGTAAGACATTCCCCAAAGAAAAACTACCACCTGGCATTGTTGGTTTGTCCAAGACAGGGGCTGGGTAGATGAAGCCATACTTCTCAAATGGCTGGAAGAAGTTTGGTTCAAGAGCTCAGGTGGACTCCTGAATTAAAAATCTCTTCTTGTTCGGCATATGTTCAGGGCACATATTGTCAAAAACATGAAAAGAAAGTTGAAAGAGCGTCGGACTTATCAGGGGGTCATCTTTTGCAGCCACCAGACATGTTTAAACAAACTGTTCAAAGTAAACATGAGCGCTAAATGGAACACTTGGATGGTGAAAGGAGAAAAATCCCCAACAAAGGTGGGAAATCTCAAACATCCTGATTTGGCGACAGTGTGCTCGTGGGTGCTCGAATCATGGAAAGCGATTCCGACTGACATGGTTAAACATTTTTTCTTAAAATGTGGTTTTTGAATGAAATGGACGGTGATGATTGACTGTTTTGTGATTTGGTAAAGGGACAAGAAGATGTCGGTTGTATTCAGCCATCTGACAACGTTGACGACAGTGATAATGATGATGATCCATGGATCTATGACGAACACATATCAAATGAACAATTTCATGAACTGTTTGGCGTCAGCGATCAAGAAGACGAATTTCAAGGTTTTTAATTTGCCATGAGCATATCTCAGAAGACGATCGATCAATTGTTTAGCGATTTTCGGACATTAATGTTTTGTATGTAAATCTGTGTTTATTTTGTTGGTGTTTTCTCATGAAAGTAAAGCAAACATGTTACTGTCTTTTTTATTTGTATTTTGTTTGAAACGTTGACAAACGAAAACGTATGCATTAGAGTGCACTTTCATGACCCAAGTTGGTCATGTGTCTTCAGAAATAGACCATGGTACGGGAGACAAAAATGCATTTTGTAATTAGTAAACATCATAATAATTGGATATAAAAATGTTATTGATGCAAATTAGTACGACTTGTTCCACGCACTCTCTGGGATACTCTCTCTGTTGTGAATGCACATGTTGGTTGAGCCTGTCAACTGATGCCATATATGGCAAATATTAACTATACATGTTAACTCTGAAGAGACGCGAGAAGCAAGTGACAACGTAATAAATAATAGCCCCTCGACAGTTACTGCAGCGAACGGTTTTCCCACCAGTACATATTGTCAACTTTGGACAGCCATTGCAAATAATTCAGGAAAATATTTACAGAATTGGATACAAGAATGGTCAAAAGAAAAGTTTTGTTCAATGTGATTAAGATAAATATGCACTGGGAATACAGCAGCATGTCAGTGCGGAAGTTTGACTGCGTCTTATACGAGGGGGAAAGCAAAAGCCTCCAGATTTCATGACGAAGCATGTGCAGACGTGCCAATTAAAACACAAACTGTGTATTGTCAGACTGCTGGTCATAAATGTGTGAGACATTGGTCGCTTTGATGTCTGATTGGGAGATCAACCTGGCAAACAGAGGAAAAAGTGCAAGATTTCCCAAACAAACTGTTCGACTGGGTCCTGCGAGCGACAGGAACGAGGGATCGGCGTCAGCACCCTAGAGATTTGACTGACGGCGGCAAGAATACACAAAACAACCTACCGAAAGACGGCAGAAATGTTTTTGGCTTCTCAGAGGTGGTGGTATGCTTTTATGAAGAAAAAAGGACTTTCGATTCATCGTCGAACCACTATTGCCCAGAAGCTTCCAGAAGATTACGACGAGAAACTCATCAAGTTTCAACACTTCATTTCAGCAAGTTTCATTATTGACACTAGAAAGACTCACAGCATTCCACCTGAGAGGATAGGCAATGCAGACCAGAACCCTCTTACATTTGATCTTCCATGGATACGAGTCAACAGTGGCAAGGAAAGGATCTTCAACAGTTTCTATTTGAACCACAGGGAATGAAAACAACCGATTCACGGTAATGCTGACGTGTTTGGGTGATGGGAGGAAGCTCAAGCCATTCAAGAGGAAGACCATGCCCCCTGGAAAGTTCCCGAAAGAAGTGTTAGTCCGGCTTCAAGAAAAGGGCTGGATGGACCTTAGCTTAACAAAAGACTGGCTGAAAAATGTGTGGGGTAAGAGTGAGTGAGTGAGTCATAGGAGTGAGTGAGTGAAATGGATTTTTACATTGCAGGGGGCAATATTTCAGCCATAGCGCAATGTGATGTGCAAGA
>JAUELE010260066.1:0-10410 GCA_031471655.1 Diodora aspera | reverse complement strand
GGGGTATGCTCCTTCGAAACATTTTGAAAAATTAACATTCGCAATGCTTCTGTCTAAGCCCATTTGACAAGTTTTCCTAGTATTTTGGGGGGTCATTTGGTGTTAACTTGGCAAACACAATTAAAAGGGCAAGCTGGGGGGGAGGGGGGGAGGAGCCACGTGCCCCCAGTGGTCCACCCCATTGGATCCGGGCCTGCAATGCATTAAAAAAAGTTAACGAGATCAGATCATATTTTCTATGTTGATGGGGATGGTATAAACTAGAGAACAACTTAAATTTACCTGACGTTTTGCACCTGACGGCAACTCACCTCAAAGTTGTAAATGCACTTGGATTCATATGAAATTTGTTGAGAATATATTATTATGTAAAGGAACTTGTCAGGCAGACAGGAATCTCATTTCGATGCACTCCAGCAAAATAGCAAGAAGAAACTTTCAGTGATTTCACATGGAAGCGAATTATGACCAGTGAAAATGAAAATCAGTTTTATGCAAGAACACTTACCATGTTGAACTTATCCCATCGGATTTTGTAGCTTCCCTCAATGAAGAAGTTTAGAACAAGGAAAAAGTGCTGTAAATTAAGTCAAATTTGAGCAATCGTTTTTCAACAAGGTATGTTATAATGTTGTGAATAAAAATGGGTTGTTCAGTCACCTTATCGAAGCAGACCAACTGTGAACGCGGATATCTGCTGTATTAATGTCACTTAAAGGGACATGATCAAAGATGCAGGTACGCCAATCTATGTTCAAAGTTTGTCTTTCTATTCACCTGGTGATATAATACAGTGCTGTATTTTTTCCGATTTTTTTTTTACGCAAAGATTTTATATTAATTGAGGCGATAAAGAAAATAAATTTTCCGTCTTCGTATAACCCTAAAATGGATGGCGCATTCCATTTCGGGAAGGCAAGCAAATATGGAACTAGCTAAAACGGTGACACACCATAACGATGACATGCGATGGGGAACATTTAGAACTTAAGTCTCGAGTTCGAGTAAGTGAACTTTTCGGCGAATAAAATGTAGTTAACTGTCCATTACTTTCATTAAGATTTCGCGGTTATTTAATTGATATATCGTTTTTGTACTCGGACTATTTTTTTTAGTTTTTGTTCGGTATTGGAGATGCAACTTTGATCATGTCCCTTTAATGTGTTGAGTATTTGGTTCCTTATAAGATTCATGTTGAATTGGAGGATCTCTGTATTTTTAACACAATGTAGAGTTGTTTCAAGTATGGCTATATTTCTTATTGTTACAAAGTCATGGAAAATCAATCAACTTATCAACAGGGGCGTAGTAAGTCCGTTTTATAATGTATGCAGATTGAGGGTTCGAAGGCCCGGAAAATCTAGGGTGGTCTGGGGCATGTTCCGCCAGAACTTTAAACGTCTATAGACGTGATTTCCTGTCATTCTGACCGTCATTTCTTTCCGACATTTGTAGATAACTGGTTTTTACACTATTTATTTTAATATTTTTTGTTTTTAATTCTGTTTTGCTTTTGGAAGTGTAAGCACGTGAGTACAGTGAGTTAAGATAACTACGGCCTTGGTATATGACACATTATGAAGGAAGTAACGTTATACGTTTACCTCAAACATCTCCCGGGCGTTCAGAGAATTTTCTGTAGTGGACATGAGCTGAACTAGATTGTACATGTCGTACATAGCATCGGATAAAGAGTTGCTGTCAGCATCTTCTTGTCGTACGTAGTCCGACAAACAGATCATTGCGTCCGATATGTTTGGGCACTGAAAAGACACATTTATGTGTTTTCTCGACTTTTCGTTATCGCCTCTTCTTGAGAGGATTGGCTAAAGCAAAGAGCTAGCAATACTCACGTAACTGAAAATCGAGGTCGTCATTAATTTGTACATCTTCGAAATCCAGGGCATATTATGACTCCGCCAACGATCCGCCTTATGCCCTGGATATACTTTTATAGTCGTTTTGAGAGGTGAGTTGACCTTGTAACTGTATTTTGGTCTCTTAAATATTATATCGCCATTAGACTGTTTTTGGAGCGTTTAAGCTTTGTAGGTGCAAAGTCATGATGTTTATGTGTGTGATGATAATAAATATATTTTTAAACAAGATATTTAGTATTTTGAAGATGTTTTTTTATGAATAAATTACGCGTATGTCTCATACGATATTGGCAGTCACCTAGCGTCTGTGGCCAAGATGATGATATGACCATAGTGTCTAACTTACAGTACATTTGGATGTCAGTATACTTAACACAGAGATTCAGAAAAAAATCGAATTGACCTTAGTCTTTGCTCACCAGTTTTCTTAAATCTTCACGCAAACGCAGTAACTGTAGACTGGGCTCCGGCACTGGCAATGGTGACGTCATCACACTTCCGGTCACCGAAGGAGATGATTGGTTGAGAGATCTATGACTGGGTGTCATTGTAGAGGAGCCTGAATGAACAGGAATTGATCTTGTGTCTAAATTAAATTTTCGGTTAGAAGTAACGGTTGTGGCTGAGATGAATTCGATTGCGAACTCGCTGCACGGCGGATAAGGCGGCTTCGCTAAAGAGAGCTCTGTCGAGTGCTTGCATTTGAGCGCTGCTGGGATGGTAACCAGATAGCAACAATATGGCGCTGGCGTTGTAGACCTTGCTGGCACAGAATTTGCGACAGTGTCCCCTGTTTCTATGGTTTTGTGATTACGCCGCTGCGCATGCGTGGATGATCCGTGGACTAAGCGTATGATAAAGCGGGATTCTGGAAGGAAATAGAAATACTGTCAGAAACACAACATAACATTTAAGCGCCTCATGAGGTTTCTAAACAGTATACCATTCCACTCTTTACATCAAACCCGGTATGTCCAAATTGACCAATCGGCAGTCGTGTCTCATCAGAGTTTGGTTCATTTTCAAGCTAATCACGCCCTTTGCAGGTTCTGTTGCATTGTTGGGTCGGAAATGTGAAAGCTCTGTATTGTCTTCCATTGATATAAAAAGTTCAACCTCCTCTATAACACAAAGTGTGTTATTGTACTGAAATATTAGTTTTGAATTTGAGCGCCTGATTACTATCTTGAGATTTGGTCTTAGACAAAGTGATACGACATAATACCAGTTAGAGGTTGCAGTTGCCAGCCACTCCCATTCCCAGATTTGGGCAAAAATGCTCACAATTCTGGCAACAATGACCCAAGATTCGTTGAGTGAAAACTTATTTTTCTCGTTTTACCTGGAGATCATTGTCCTGCCCCCCACCCCACCGCAAACTCCGAGGGTGCCTGTAATTAAGCCTTTGTCCGTCCGTTGACGACTGACGGGCACTTTAAGTGGGTCAGAAATACGGGTTGTATTAAATAGTTTTGGTAGGATTAAAAAAAATTATTATATACTCCAACTCTCTCAGTTGGGGCCTTGGGGCGTGGGATGGCGCAGCGGGTAGCGCCTCGGCCCAGCACCTCCCTTTCAGCCCGGAGAGACAGGAACCCCGACACTGACTTGATGTTGGTGAGACCGTAATCATGTGGCTGAAAAGTTGCCAAAAATCACGTAAAACCCCAAATCACTCACATACACATGCGCGCGTTCCTGAACGCTGCCCGCCACCGTTTTTTTCATGCTATTTGAAGTTTGGTGGCTGCCTCCAAGTTGTACTACCGCTCACATTGAGAACCGCTGTACATGTTCGTTATAGACGGACACTGCTGTATTATTAGGTTACACGCTGTACAAAGAGTCTCTTGTCTGAGAGACAATATAGGAGACGTGGGTCTTTGAAACGCATCTGCGGGTTGGTATTTCTCCTCGTCTACCTGATAGCAATGCTTGCATCAATGGCACCGGACATCTTTAAAAGACAGACGTATTGGTCTCCCATTCACGAAACAACCCAAGGGTTAGGACATCCTTACCCTTATTCTAACTTCCTATAGCTAACACTTGTCTCAGTCAATCCTCAAAACCGTTCGCAAGATAGCATATCCTAAGGGAGCGACCATTTGCTTTTTAGGGGGTGGGGGCTGGAAGAAGTTTCAACAAGTTTCACTTAAAATCACACTCTTGAAGTGTACCCGGAATGAAATTGTTTTCGTGTTGTTGAATGTGTAAGATAATAACACATTTACATGCAAAATATTAATTTAACCTGACGCATAGTTATCGAGTTATTTGCATTTTTCTTAAAATCACACCTTTGAGCGGGCAGGTGCTAATGCCGACTTTGACACTTGATATCTCGGGAACGGATGGACAGAACTTTGTCAGACTTTCGATTTTGTTCACGATTCAGCTAACTAAATGCGGATATGAAATAATAAATTGCATTAAGGTAACACTTTAAAGCCTTTTTAATTACCTAACTTTAGAGAAGGTACCTTGGGTGTCAACCCCCCTCCTCTGTAAGTAAGAAAGAGTAAGTAAGTAAGAAAGTAAGTAAGTAAGTAAGTACAAGCACTCTTGTTAAACATCATTACACAAGCGCTGTTGCCTTGAGAGAAAATCAGTGTTCAGGGACAACAATGACATACCATTTAATCTGTTTCTTCTGTCCGACTTCACGGTGGTGTGACCCCCTTGTTGTGTCACTCGTGTTGAGGTGTCTGTCGTGTGTACAGCTTTTGTGGCTGAAATGTGCATAACATGCCATTCAAATCTACTACATGGTTTGATTATATCATATTGTTCTCTGGGCTTGTATTTAAGATAATAATCTCATGAGCTGGTCACCAGATAATCAACCCAAGGCGCACGAGTTCCGGGTGGTATATGTGAATTAACAACCAAGCTCTCGGCTTGCGCTCGAAGATTTTATCAGGTACACACCTCATGATGGATTTTGCATTTCTACCATAATCTCCGGGCACCCAAAGTGATCATTGTCGAACAGTACAGACGACGATATCGATACCAGGGCCCACTTCAACAAAACGATTTTAGCGCTAGGTTGATCGTAAGTCCTTAAGATCGAGATTTCACCATATCTTTTTAACGTTAAAATCTCGATCTTAAGCACTTATGATCAAATTAGCGCTAAAATCGCTTTGTGGAAGTGGGCCCTGAACGTGCTGTGATGCTAAATATAATCAATCGAATAAACAACATACAGTCAGACCCGTTAATCCGACACCCGTTAATCCGACACCCTCGTAATCCGACACATATTTTGGGTAACAATTTCTATTTTTGTACATGAATTTACCTCGTTAATCCGACAGTTTTTCGACAGAGTGTCGGATTAACGAGGGCTGACTGTATACATTTTCTCTTTGTCCGTCTGTTGACGACTGACGGGCACTTTAAGTGGGTCAGAAATACGGGTTGTATGAAATATTTTTGGTAGGATTATACAATACTCAAAAGATGTTAAGGGTCACAGCTGATATAAGCATAAACTGATATAATCGATTTGTTTGAAGGTTTTGCCGAATTAACCATATGAGCATATGTTTAGAAATGATGTTTTCATGCAGTAGTGTTAGTCAGGTGAAAATTTAATGCTGAAGTTTATTAAATTTTTGAAAGATTTGCTTCATGTAAAATGGTCTTCAAAATCGGCAATTTATTATGTATCTGCACATGTAGCATTTGCACGTGTTCTTCATAATTCTCGCTTTAAAAAGGCATACACGTGCATGTGACATGTGTACCAACATATAATCATGCGAAGTTTCGATGCACTGCTTCTTGTAAAAACATATCACTATGCTTGACCTAAACTTCTTAAGAGTAGCATAAAACACAAACACCATTATGGTAGCAAATTCTTTTTAATTAACTCTAACGCGACGGCGCGTGTTTCGTACCCAAGACAACCAATAAATAGTTCCTTATTCACCTCTGAGGATGACTCACCTTTGGCAAATATCTTCTCACATATAAAGGACTTTGGCGTGAGACAGTCGTCCAGCGACCAATGAAGAATATTCAGCTGATCCTGGAGAATACTTCCACACAGCAAACCGGACCCATTGCTACTGGAGGGAAGGTTAAGCAAGATTTAGTTTCTTGGTCACAGTGATTATGTATCGAGACTTATTGACAGCAGACTGTCAGTTGTTCAAATGTATGTATGTAGCTATCCTAAAACAGTGGAAGGTGGACGGTATTGTAACTAAGGGATTGACAGTTAACTGAGGTGAAACAGGGCGGATTCTGAATTTATGTAAAAAAAGGGGGGGGGGGCAACATAGTTAATGAAAGATAACATTTTCCATGGGAAATTTTGCAAAATAAACATGCGAAAGGATGCAGTCTTAGCATATTCACGAATTTCATAATATTTAAGGAGTTGGTTTGCTGCTAATATAGCAGCAATTAAGGGGGGTTTTACATCTGCATGCAGTGACTAGGAACCTTGACCAAATGTTAAGTTTGCATCATTCACTCAGGTTAACTCGTTCACTTGAGAATTTGAGGTTGTAGATAATGGACGAGGATGAGGTGGTTGTGGTGTGTATGTGTTATGCGTGTGTGGATGGATATACGCCTAAGAACTTTAGAAATTGTTATGACAGGTGTAAGACTGCAGTTTGTTCTGAAAACAAAAGACCAAATTGCTCTTGAATGGCTGTAATGAGAGAGAGAGAAAGAGAGACAGAGAGATAGAGAGAGCTTTCCCTATTCCCAACTCATCCTTTACAAAGTGCAGTGGAAGACGTTGTTACAGCGTTGCCGTTTACAGTCCCTTCAAACTATAATAAAGCTCTCTCTCTCTATCTCTCTCTCTCTCACTCCCTCTCCCTCCCTCCCTCCCTCCGTCTCTCTCTCTCTCTCTCTACAAACACAAATTTACATTCGGTTGGTTGTGTTTTGGACTGAGAAGTGATGGTTGGTTGTTGGTTCAGGAACACCATCCAGCCAGATGGGCAGAAACTTTGGAGGCGGTGCATGGAGTCCAACCCAGTAAGACACGTTATGCCTGTGAACATCAAGTGCATACCCTAAAAACTTCACGTTCTTGATGTTTTACATTAAGCCTGGGAAAAAAGTCCCAGTTTAAACGGTAGTTTAACAAATGTCAACATTGCCTGTGGTATAATATTGAGTTTCAAAAATGAGTTTGTACGTACATGTAGAAAGTGTTTAACAGAATTGATTTCAAATTATAGCAAGTTTAGAGGACAAAGAACACTTCCCCCAGGGGGCAATGTCACAGTGTATTATCTCTTGTCAGAGGTTTAATTTTTGTTTCAGAAATAAGGCCAATGAAGTATGGCAAATGCTTTGAATTATCTACTTTCTGCGAGATAATACGTTTGATTCGCAATGGAATATAAGAAATGCGATCTCAACAAAACACCATCCTGTCTAAGTTGGAGATATTAAACAACAATATGTACACTATAGTGAATCATTACATTCTGTAAAAGGATACTTTTAGACACTGCTCCAAGTGGACAAAATTCAGTTTGTTTCCTCTGCCCGCCTAACCAACAATTATTCATATCCGATAGAAGGTAATATTTTAGTAAATTTTTCTGTTGTATTGCCATTATATTTTTTTAATAACATTGACACAGAGCTTCAGAAAATTATCACCTTCAGAAAAATGTACTATGTTTATACAGGAAAGGAGTATCAGAGAAAATGATGTCCTCATTTAGAGCACCCAAGATGAAACTCTCAGTTTCAGGGCATTCTTGCGTTTAACGTTTCCTGACAATGTCATATTAAATCCACTTGAGAGAACTCGATGTTTCGTTGTAACTATGAGGATTTTAGCAACGAACTGTACACTGCTGAAAACTGTATATCCTGAAATAGGACTGTCTGTATTTTCATGTAGTCAATATTTGATATGTGTCAAAATTCAAATCACAATGTGAGTCTCTGGAAAAGGCATCTATTTTAAATACTTGACTTAGGCAATTATCCCTTTGGTTTGTTCTCACAGGTTTGTTATAATGCAGGCAGTAATATAAAAGTGGTAAAAATGACTTATTATGAGGGTGTCGATATTGAATATAGAATAATTTGCATAATCATGAGCAATACTAATGTCAGTGGTATTATCATAGAAAATTATTTTGCTTGTAACTTACTTCAGTCGAATCAGCTGAAATCGGGTACCTGGTTGGAAAGTGATGATAATATAATATAAGTGTCTAACAGGCAGTTTATATTGTATACTCCATAGGGAGTTGAGGAATGCTGTGGATGGTATATTGTTTCGATAATCAGGGTAATAATGCACTTGGGGTATAGAGTCCAGCAAGTTACAAGTACACATTATCATTATTTATTATTGTTGTGATGATTATTGTGTATATTAACGTTTATCACATTACGCATGGGGCGCAGAATGGCGCAGTGGTTAGCGTGTCGGCCGAGCAATCTGCCAGCCTTTGGGGTTGTGGTTCGAGTCTGGCCCAGGCACCTCTCATTCAGCTCAAAGAGACAGGAGCCCCGACACCGACGTGTTGTTGGTGAGTCTGTGGTGATGTGGCTGAAACATTGCCGAAAATCACGTAAAACCCCAAATCAGCCACTTACATGAGACGAGAGGTGACGGTGGAAGCAGCGAGGGAGGAGAAGACAGCGAGGTCAAAGTTGTGGTCGTAACACTGACTCCTGACACTGTGCCAGGATTCCATCTCCTGGGGGGTGCTGATCCAGAAACAGTGGTTCTTCTCAGCCGAAATGGACGGACTTGCTTGTGGGGTGCAGTCTGAAAACACATACTGACGATCAAAAGAAAGCACACCGATCAGTTTTTGGCAGATCAAAAAGGCAAAAACACAAAGTGATGCTAAAGTTTTACTTCGAAGATATAAGCATTTGACGACATATCAAATCTGATATACATGTAGACAACAGTCACCCTTAAATGTTACCAGAATCGTTCTCAAACAGTATTAGAGGTACATTGCTTACGACCAAAAAAACTTTGGTATGCTTTCTTTTGATCGTCATTATAGATCCATTACATAGATTACCCGTCCACCTGTCCTGGTGGACAAAATAAGGGATGACGTGTTGTATCATACCATTGGTAATGGTTGATCCAGAGCGTGCACAAACGACGCCAGTAGATTCAGAACCTGTCGTGATTATACTTTCTGCTGATATGCCACTGACTCTATCTAATTCTTGTGTGTGTTGTACGTGTAATTATGGTCCTGGTGATAAAGATTACTTGATACATTTTTTAGTGCTCCCTTATTTTTTGCCTTCAGTAAATGTTTGCCCGAGTCTGAAAGTATGCATGGTCAAGCAGACCAAAAGCACAGATGCAACCTGCTTATCTGTCTGTACACGCGCGTGCGCGTGCGCATGTGTGACGAAATTGCTGTATAAATATAATCATCCACATATACTGACGTACATGCAGCTAAATTAATCACAATTTGGCCTATGCGTTTCTTTTTTGACAGAGTCTACATACACGGACATTATTACTTGAAGTGTGCTCAGCCTAGTCACTAGATTAACACTTAGTCTATGAAAACTTATCAATTGAATCCACAAAAAACTGCAGTTTTCATTATTTTATTTTTTAATGAAAAGGAGCCTTCTCTCCTCTGGTAACCTATACTTGCTTTAATAAAAAAATAGACTTGCTGAAATCTTGAAAACATGTTTAAAAACATAAAATTGATTTCACAGTCATGGCGCAGGACTACCTAGTCACCTACAAACACACATGTACCCACATACAAGTATACTGACGTGCAAAATAAACGATACAAATTAAAAAATATTCAGTATTGTTTCCAACCCGGTGTGTTTTCGTGTCACTGTTCATCAACAGTCTCTGCTGTTATAGAATTGTTATTTATCTCCGTTCTGTTGAAGCAACGCTCTCTTGAATATTATATCTCTTACATTATGCAACATATGTTTGTTTTGCCTCGGTCGAGCCTTGGTGTAGTTTCTTTTGCACATCAGTATGGTTGCAAAGGTTGCTCAGAGGACTTCATTTAATTTTTAGATTTTGGGAAGGCGCATGTACGTGCAATTCATGATACCCGTGACCAAACAATCTGCTGCATTGTAGTTAATCTGCCACATGCATTTTCAGCACGTATGATGAAGGCTATGTATTAAAGCATATATATGACTATTAAACAATTAAAATAATGCAACAAGACGCAAACAAATTCAGAATACGACGTACAGTCTCTATAAACTGTCATCCCTTCATCAGTAGTTGCATTTACCGAGTATGTGTTCAGTGAGGTCATAGCGCAAGTCATGGCTCATCGTTCAGTGAAATATTCAGTGACAGTTTAGGAAATGATCAAATGCAATTTTTTTAATTTGTTTTATTTGGGATTACAATTCCTTGAGAAGTAGCTATTGTGCTACTATTACATTTGAGTCTTTTCAAGGAAATCCCAAATAAAATATACTGACTTCCAAAAGAAAGTATACCAAATTATTTCAATTATTTTCCCTTACGTCTTTATGCCATAGTTGATCA
>JAUELE010260065.1:0-17657 GCA_031471655.1 Diodora aspera | reverse complement strand
CAAGGTTGACCATAAAATCATCGTCCCCTACCCAACAAACATTTTCAAATTTTGATTATTGATAGAGAGGCTGCTTTCAGTTCTCGTCATATTTGTCTCTTGAGCCTTTATGTCTCTTGAGCTGGCTTTTCCCAGAGGTTATCCTTCGCATCATATTGCCATCATAGTTGAAGAATTGTCCAGGCAGCACAAAACTCGAGACACTTGGTCTGCTGTCTACCTCACACCTCATTAAGATTATGATAGGTATATAAACCTGCATCTCTTTCCGTGCAGTCTCAAACAAGGCATATTTTCAGCTGATTATTATCGGAGCTCAGACAGAGATGGATGTGTGGAGAGACGGCAGCAGTGGAGCAGAAAATTATTTCCTCTGTGAGTTCCTGCTAAGTTTTCCCATCAAAACCGTAAGCATCCCCTTACCTGAGCTGTGTTTGAAGTTGAAAGGCTGGAGGGAGACAGATGATGGCTTGAGAATCTCTTATCACAAGTTTAATTAACGAATATGTATGAAGGCGTATGGCCTCAGCTTGGCAATGCTCATAAATGCTCTTGAGGTGTGTTCTTGGAGGACTTGAAGTGCTTGAGCCATGTGCTGTTATTTTGGATCTCATGCTGTTTGCTTTGAAAGGCAGGAGAATAACTGTATTGTCGTATCCTGTGGAAGCGGCGCTGTGGCTTGTAGGAAATGGGTCTCTGTATCCTCAAGCTTGGGATCCAGTCTTGTCCTGAAAGATTGCTCGTGTGTTGTGTATCAATTAACTCTAGTGGTGCTATACCTGAGATAATTCAGGAATGACGTCGCCACTCTCCGGCAGTCAGGGACGCCCACGTTACACGTGATCAAATCCAAATAATAAGTCATTGTTGACAAATTGGTCCAAGCCTCCTGTATGCCCAAGGTTTGTTCGAAGTCCTGGAAAGACCTAGAAGTGAGTGAGTGATTTGGGGTTTTACATGGTTTTCAGCAATCTTCCAGCCACATCACCACAGTCTCACCAACATCATGTCGGTATTGGGGCTCCTGTCTCTCAGAGCTGAAAGAGAGGTGCCCGGGTAGGACTCGAACCAGTTGCTGGGCTGACGTGCTAGCCTAGAAATGAAGAAGTTCTTGAAATTCACGATCCCTAGAAAAGATTTTTAATTCCTTTCGCAGGCAGTCATATAGGGTAATTGAAAAAAATCCTGAAAAGTTGATGACACCATAGTGATGTGGCTGAAAGATTGCCGAAAACCATGTAAGATCCAAAATCACTCCCTCACTCACTCACTCTCTCTCTCTCCAATCTATCCCATTTCAAATTCTTCCAGCTCCGTGATCGTGTCAACTGAGTAAATAATTTGAAGCTATATTGTGCTGTGATATAAATACCGTGCGTATATTGGGTGCATTGTCCAGCGAGTTGTGTCGTTATTGCCCCAAGCTTCCTAAGCCTTTGATTGTGTCCAGTCCTGTCTGAAGCCAGGATCCGGTTTGCCGGTATCCTGGCCGAGCGGTGGGAGATCAAGGCGTAATTGACCCCCGTGAGGGTGTCATTTGAAGACAGATGCTTGCAAACAGGCTTTTCTGATTAATTGTGTGCACAGCTTTTATTCGAGACTGGAAATAATAAACGTTGGATAAAGCCTCTCGGAGATGAAATGGGTGGAATTACTTGCTTTGATTTGTTTTGCTTCCCAGTCAGATCATTTTTACATAGCAAAATATTATTCTTTCTAAGTTTAATTGCAGTTGAAATTTTGATGTATTTTTTAAAGGTTGATTTTATTATTTGGATTTCAACCCAGGGGTTTGACCTACGCCCATGACTGTGGAATTTTGTTAATTTTATATTTAAAGCCTTAGGCCAGTCTACTAAAGCAAGTCTAGCTAGCTTCTATTTCACTGTGCATTGTGGAGCCGGGCTCTTGAAGGAATAAAAATTAAATATAATAAAATAACTTAAAATATTTCATGGACTATTTTGTAGTTTATCCAGGGAATGATGTGGTGGCACTAAGTTAGAATAAGGCTCCAGTAACCCAATGCTTGTTGACAAAGTTGAAAAATATTGGAATCTGTTGCTTTCACTTTTCTTTCTATTGATATATTGTTCTTGGTGTGCACCTTGCACATCACATCGTGTTATGGCTGAAATATTGCCCTTGCAGTGTTGAACATCTCCACTCAATTCTGAGTGTCACTTCCTTGCCGGGATGTGTTTAAATTTGTAGTTTGGCATCACAATACTAACAAAATCATGAAATCTACAAATAGAACTGAACTGAATGTAATTTAGATGTATTTCTTGTACCTGTTACAAATTTCTGTTTAGCTATCAGAGTAAATAAGGTAATTTTCAAATCACAGAGCTAATTTTGAGTTTTGTTGACTACTATGGGAGTACGTAAAGTAATTTTCAAATTACAGAGCTAAATGGCAGCAGTAGCAAATCACTTGACATTAGATTTGTTCTACATCGTTTGGTTTGATCAGTCAATTATGTTTCTAAATTGGCACGTCTGCAAGCACTGCTGGTTGGAATGCTTCCTCAGAGATTTCTTGGTTATTGCGTCCCCTGAGGTCATACGTCTTGCAGGTTCTGGCTTTGTCGCGGACCATGTAACGCTTGGTGTGCATATTGTCACCAGGCAGATTCTCTAGTCATTAGTAGCAATTGTTCTTGAAGCATAGGCCCAGGCACTGACCAGAGCTGGCGGCAGTCGGAAAGATTATCGTCTAGCAATTTATAAAGTGAGTTAATTACTTCGGGAGGCCTAGCACTCTTTGCAAGCTTGGGGCAGAAATTTGGCGGCAGTCGACTGCCATTCGAGAACGGCTGGCTTAACCGTTGTCATGTGACAGCAGGTGTCAGATGGTGTGAGACTTCCAGTCTGAATCTCAGATCTGTCTGTTGGAAGAAATGTCGTCCTCGGAGACTGAATGTGCTAATCGGTTTGAAAGAACGTCGATGATTCTGGCGACAATTCAGACGAAGGTTACTCTGTGGGTTTAGTTTGTTAATCTGTCTGGGATTAAGAGGAAAGGTTGGCTCTGTAGGTTAGCTAATCTGTTGCAGACTAGGTAATCCGTTGGCATTGTAGGCAACATAATCGGTTAGCGTTGTAGGCCAGATTATCTGTTAGCATTGCAGGCCAGATAATATGTTCACGTTGTAAGCCAGATAATCTGTAAGCGTAGCAGGTCAGATAATCTGTTAGCGTTGCAGGCCAGATAATCTGAACGTTGCAGGTCAGATAATCTGTTCACGTTGCAGGCTAGATAATCTGTTAGCGTTGCAGGCCAGACAATCTTTTCGCGCTGCAGGCCAGATAATCTGTTAGTGTTGTAGGCCAGATAATCTGTTGGCATTGTAGGCCAGATAATCTGTGAACGTTGCATGCCAGATAATCTGTGAACGTTGCAGGCCAGATAATCTGTGAACGTTGCAGGCCAGAAAATCTGTTACCATTGCAGGCCAGATAAACTGTTCGCGTTGCAGGCCAGATAATCTGTTCACGTTGTAGGCCAGATAATCTGTTAGCATTATAGTCCAGATAATCTGTTAGCGTTGTACACTAATGATACAAATGAAAAATTGCTTGAAGTCCTGGAAATATAAAAGCACTCATCAGTAGCATGAAAGCAGAATTGTAAACATATCCTGAAATTGTTTGACCTGTTCAACTTGTTACGCCATTTTAAGTTAGCTGTATGTAAACAAGTACTTCAGTATTAATGAGATGATTTGATGTAAGGGCTGCAATTTCCCAGCAGTAATGGGTGAACAGTCTGCTCGGTAGTTTAGAATACAAGCTGTCTATTGTCAGGTTTGCTGAGAAAGCTTTTCACACTGTTCCCAGTTTCACCTGAACGTGCTATTCCCTTTGGGCTGGGTAAAGTACCAACTGTTTCAACGGCAGGAAATATTCTTTTTCTGGAGTGTCAAGTGACCATTATTGTATGCTTCATTATTCAGTGGATTGAAAACTATGTCAGAGTTTGAGTGAACTTTCTGTCCTTCATTTATGTTCTTTCTTTCTTCTTGACAAAATTTAAGTTGGTGGTGGGGAGGAAGATACTGGAATGGGGTCCATCCACCTGTCCAGAGTTATGGCCCTTTAGAAATTAAAAAATGGCTCAAGAGTCGGCCATCTTGAATTTTCAAAATATGCTTGTTTTTCAGAATAGTGAGTCCCATTTCATTCACAAAATATCATGCCATGTGGCTGGAAAGATGAAACTGGTGATTTGTCTGAAATATTAGAGTAATAATCTGATTAAAAATCGCTTTCACTCATATTTAGACAACTGGTCTGCTGTTTTTACTATGTTAACTGTGTTTGTTTTCAGGCTTTCCTGGAGTTCCAAGATGAGCAGTGTGCTCAGAACATGGTTTCCTGCTACCAGAACACACCATCCCACGTGCGATTGAAGCCATGCTATGTCCAGTTCTCGAACCACAAGGAACTCAACATCAAGACTGATGCTTCACATGCGTACCAGGTATGGAAACTGAACTTGCCTTGACATGTCTTGTTCTGGCTGCAGACACAGTAATTTTTCGTATGTGATCCTGATAGTCTTTCATCTGCCGTATGTTGTCAAGGTGACAGCTTTAGCAGATTCAAATATTGATCAAGTCTGATGAAAGCATCTTTCAGACATAAGCTAGTTTGGGATTGGACTTGAACTCCAAACATAGGGTGGGGCTGTGAAGGGACATGTCAGGGGGTCGACCAGTTGAGTTGAGGTATCCTGGAACCTGAAGTTTTTGCATCGGGTCATAAAATATACTGAAAAACTGGTGAAAGGAGATGAAATGCCACAGTCATTGCTGGAGCAAGTGAGGGATGAAAAGGAAGGAGAAGAAAGAAGCTCTCACTCTTCTCCAAGTGGTTGTCAGATGAAGTGTCGTAATAGCATCAGTGCGGCCAGAAGTGTGAAACTATTGGCTCATCATCCTTACACAATGAGACACTTAACACGGGAGCCTATCTGCTATCTCCAGGCCTCGGAGATAACCCCGTCAGAAAGCACGAGCAACGTACAGGAGTAGAGAGAGAGAGTGATGGCTCCGGCTTAATCAGTGTTAACAGTTCAGAGGAGATTCTGGCCTCTGATCACCGTTCTGCTCCATGCATGCTGGCCGTGTTTTAGATATCTGCTTTCAGTGATTATTCTCATGATCGGTGTGTTTGATCTGTCCATTCTTTAAGTAAGTTTCCGTTTTTGATCGCAGGTTTCCGTTTTTGATCGCAGGTTTCCATCAAATTTTCCATCAATAAATGAGTCATTGATCGTTAATTTGTAAAATCCCGGCGCTCTTTGTGTGCTTTTTGGTTTATTCCGTGACAAATTAATCGGCAAAGTTTTTAACACAATTTGCCGTGATCAAGGATTCCACTTCAGTGTGGACTAAATTCAATATTTGTTGACATCAGGCGTTTAGAATCGTAAAAATTGATATCCACAATAATTTGCGCTTCATATTCAATCTCCAATTTGTCCTTGTTATTTTGTGATTGGAATGTCATTCGGAAATAATCAATTCCTATGGCGTCACTACAATAGGCGCTTGCCTCGGTAAAAGTAGTTATGTAACCTTGGTCCAGGACACTGTGATCCATTAAAATTCCTTGTTTTGGAGGAATTAGCGGGAGATCTTCTGGCTGATTTGGAGTAGCATGTTCTGGCAGGTTAAATACCTGTCTTTGGGAGATTAGAGCTGTGTATGGTGACACAGCTGTTGGTTGTGTCAGGTTTGGATTGTTAGGGACCTGTAGTTCTGCGCCGGATCCAGACATCCATTTGGGGATGTGGGGGTTGTCCGAGTGTCTCAAGGAAACCTGAGATCTTTTACTTTGGGCATAGGATGGTACAGTGTTTGTGTCTGCCCACTAATCGGCCAGCGGTTGCAGGTTCGAATCCCGCCTGAATACCTCTCTCTCTCTCAGCCCGAAAATTGAACCTTAACACCAAAGTGATGTGGGTGGCATCATGGAGATACGGCTGAAAGATTTCTGAAAGTCATTTAGAATCCAAGATCACTCTTTTTTTCCTCACTTTTGGCTTCTACATATACCTTGGATGTCTTCCATTTTATGTTATGGCTGAAAAATTACTCTTACATAAAACAACATGTACTGTAAATAGGAACTTATCAAACCCTGGCTGACCCAATGTGGGATAGTGGAGTAGATAGTTCTCCGCCAACTTGGACAGGTCTTGTTTTAAATTCTATCATTCAGCCCACATTTGGCGACCCATTCCTTGGCACCACAGCTGAAAATTGCAAGAAACCAACAAAGTATTCTAGAATACACTGTACATAACTAGAAAGACCAGAACACATTTTAGAGTCGGTGGTGGGCCTGGTTTGATTATTGTTGTCACATGACATTATGAGCAGCAGTTGGTGCAGTCGAAAAGTAAATTAATACTGACGAGAGCACCCCCTGTTGATCAAATTGGTACGTTCCTCCCCACTGATGTGTAGAGAGCCATCGGCCAGAAATAGGTTCCCGAGACGTGTTCAAAGGGTCCTCATTTCCTCTGGATTTCTGATGAAAGTTCTGTGGATTCCAGCAGCATATTGTATTGAGCCGCAGTTTTCATGTCAGGCTGACAGTGACTGCTTCTTTCCCAGTGACATATGGCGGCACATACTTGTGTCATTTGCAATTTCAAATCGAGGGAATTAATAATGTACACGCCATTCTTCTCCATGAGACCATATGCGGGGACAGCCCAGTATTCTGTCAGGCCTGACTGTTATGAGTTCAAATCCAATAAGGGTACCTCTCTTTTATCCCGAAGATTGAACCTGACATTGTTGCAATGTGGGCTGCCCTATGGTGACATTGCTGAAAAATTGTTGAAAGCAACAGTCAGACCCAGGTCTGGGGGAGGGGGTCATGTGCTCGCCCTTTAATTTTTGTTGCCATGGTAGTGCCAAATCAATTGCCAAAATAGTATGAAAACTCATGAAATGGACTGAGATTGCATCATTTTGCATGTTAATTTTCAAAAATTTTCTTGGGGATCAAACCCCTGGACCCCTCTAGAAAATGATACCTTTCATGAACTATATTGTCTCCTCCAGTCTCCCCACCCCTTCACACAAATCCTGCATCCCCCCTAAACATTAAAATTCCAAATTGCCCACTTCATTAAAAAAGATCCCTCTGACTGTGGGGAGTGGCAGAGGGTCACTTAGATTTAGGAGGGGAAGACGCGGGATGGCGCAGTGGTTATCATGTTAGCCCAGCAATCTGCCAGCCTTGGCGGTTGTGGTTCAAGTCCTGCCCGGAGGGACCGGAACAACGACACAGACTTGATGTTGGTGAGATTGTGATGTGGCTGAAAGATTGCCCAAAACCACATTAAACCTCAAATCACTCATTCACTCAACAACTTGCACATTGTGTCACAGTATGGTTAGATATTGTCCTCTGTGCCTTAAACTTGTAACAGACCTAACACTGCTTGTGTTTTTTTCAGAATGCTACTGCCCAGGCGGCCCTTCAGGCAGCTCAGTCGGTGATCCACGCCCGTGGGGGTTCCACCGGTGCCTTTGACTCTGCCGAATGTAATCAGACGGTGCTTCGTGTTATTGTTGACAACATCCTGTATCCTATTACTCTAGATGTTCTGCAATCAGTACGTACAAGTCTCAAAAAAAGTCTTAAAATTTTGGTCTAAATATCATATCTGTCGCAGTTTTCACAAAGTGACGAATAAGAATTGAATACTCGCCCTCCATCATGCACTACAGTAATTTGACTGTTCTGTTAATAGTTTACGAGATCTTGGACTTTATATAGTTGTTCCTGCAGACATCATTGTGCTATAGCTAAAGAATTGCCCATTCTAGGATTAAACATGTCACCTAATTTTTGTTCAAGGATAAATGCAAGGTTGCAGGCTAGCACAGTGGTTAGTGTGTCGGCCCAGTCTGCTAGTCTTGGCAGATGTGGGTTTGAATCTTACTTGGGTATGTCTCTCTCAGCCTGGAGATTGACCCCTTGCACTGATGTGATGCAGGCGACGTGTAAAATCCCAAATCACCCACTATTCAAAAAACTGTTTTACAAAGATTTTCCCAGAATATTGGTTCTACTCAATGTGGAGATTGGCTTGAAAAATTGACCAGAATTATGCCTCGGAAGGAGAGACTTTATTTTCACAGCATTCATTTTCATTTCAGTTATTTTCAAGATTTGGAAAAGTCCTCAAAATCATCACTTTCACAAAGAACAGTAAGTGCATCATGTATATGAAAAATAAGTTCACGTAAATGAATTTGTATGAAATGATGTGGTGTCACTTAAAAAGAATAGGGCTCCAGTATCTTAGTGCTCGTACTGGTGACTAAAATAGGAATCGGGTCTCGGGTTGGCGCAGTGTTTAGCCTGTCCGCCCAGTGATCTGCCAGCCTTGGCAAGCATGGTTCGAGTCCCGCCTGTGTACCTATCTTTCAGCCCGGAGATTCGAGCCTCACACCAACGTGACATTGGTGACATATGGCTGAAAGATTGCTGAAAAGCCAATAAAATCTAAAATCACTCGCTAATACAGGAATCTGTTGTGTATCAATCTCTTTTATCTTTTTCCGTGTGCAAGATGCACCCTGCACATCACATTGCATTATAGCTGAAATGTTGCCCTTGCAGTGTTACTGTGTAAAACATCATCTTAACTCGCCTCAGCTCCTCATTCAGTGGACCTGCAAGTCATACGGTGTTCGATCTAAAAGATTGACCCTGCAATATATAAATTCAGTCTTGTATCAATTCTTTCTTCACCGAATGTATAGTAGAAATGCTGTGGGATGTTTAGTGAAAATAACCAAAAATACCATGTTTTTTTCAGACACCTATCAAGCCTTAATCCAGTTCTCGGACCCCATCTCGGCGAAAGCTGCCAAAGATGTGAGTTGATCCAGCACTTGTGCTGTATTCCACCAATAGCCTCTCAAACTCTCTCTCACTCTCACTGTCGCCCTCTCTCTCGGTCCCTCGAGACTGCCCATAGAGCATTGAGCCCAAACTCCATCAGCACGCATATCATAAGGTGACTGATAGGTCCCCCCGAGGACCTAAAATTTGGTCACAATGCTGAAACAAGCGATAATATCTGGCCTCCAGAACATGGTCAGTGAAATGGAAGAATGTGGTAACTAGCGGAAGGGAGATAACTCTTTCAAGCAGACGGCGACTCCTCAGGAATGCAAAAATGTTACCACCTGTCATGATAATTTGCATGAAAGCTCAGCTTATGTAAAGGTGAAATGGGTTGAATGCGAATAAAACGAGAAATGTAAATGTCACTGAACTTGGTGAATAGCAAGATGAAAGTCTGATACGTGACCTTGGCCTTAAGAAACATGGTCGTTTTTCCTGCTTGCACTGAGATATCCTTGCCACTTTGGGTTGGTGAATAAGGGGATAATTAATAATGTCTTTGTTTACCTGTCTGACAAGCAAGGGTTGAAGGAAGTTAATCATTAACTGGTACATGCCCTTTGATGGAAACCAACAGTCGCTTCTCCTACCTCCTGCTGGACACTAGAATTTAACTCCCGCTGAAAGGTGTCTATACCGTGTACATTGATTAGTCACATTACTTACCTTGGTGCTCTAAAATATGGGTTTCCAGGGAGACGTGTCACGTAGATAGAATAGGGCCTAAGTAACCCTATGCTTGTAGTACAAGGCGACTAAAATGGGGATCTTTTGCTTTCACTTTCCTTGCTATCGATCTCTTTTATGAACTATCTTTTCGATCGATCTGCGCCTTGCACATCATGTTGCGTTATGGCTGAAATATTGCCCTTGCAACGTAAAACATCATTTCAAATTCAGTTTTGGGGCGAGTCGTTTTTAACTTTGGTTTGTTTTCCATTTCCAGTCGCTTGATGGTCAGAATGTTTACAATGGATGTGACACGCTGAAAATCGATTATTCCCGCCTGATGAATCTCAACGTCAAGTACAACAATGACAAGAGCAGAGATTATACCAGGCCAGAACTGCCATCAGGGGAGGCAACTCTCGATCCAAACATGCAGCAAAGCATGCTGGGTAAGTTTCACCTATACTTAACCACAAGTGTTAAAGTGTAGAGTTTTTGAAGTGTTTATATAATACGAGAACAATACACTGCAAGGGAGATAATTAGGGAATATTTTGGATCTGGAAAAGGGAGTTTGTCTCGGCTTGGAAAAGATGCTGGTCGAAATTAAACCTGATGAATGAAAATTTTTGAATTAAGGGATTTTTTGCTTTCAGAATACTTAACTCCGGCGTGTATGTATCATCATCAATTGCCTTTATTTCAGTCTGTCAGATTCTGTTTTGAAAATCCACATCTTTTGCATCCAGACATTCGGATCCCTCTTCTGTGATCTTTTTCACTCGCATGCACGTTGAACATCTGAAACTATGTGTCCTTTGCAGAGAATATATATCTCGCCACACAGACTTGAATCTGTCTCGTCTTGCAGCTGAGTCTTATCAGCTTCTGCCTCTCGTGTCTCTCGCATAAAAATCTGTTCAGACTGTGTCGATGTTTCTTCTGTTCCTGTCAACATCATCATTTCATTTGTGGCAATCCAAATACTTGATTTCAGTAATTTCAGATCTTCTTTCAAGAGATTAATTCATTACCTGTTTCATGAATTTTAAAAATCCATTGTTTCATGTTTGGACGATTTTTAATACATTTTAATAAAATATTTCGAGCGTCTCCACGATCTGAACAATGAGTTTAATTAAACTAATGCAGTTTGATTTAATTTGAAAATAATGTTTATTCACATGTATTTTTATCATTTTGATTGTATGCTGTGAGTTTTGTTTTTTGTGATTTATACATGTAACTTGCCTGTTCTATCTATGGTCTGATTTGCTATGTGTGAGGTGTACGTGTGCGTGGTGCATTTTATAATTGTGTATGGCACTGCTGGGCTCTCACCGCATGTCATAGCTGCTTCCTCCTCCTATTCCTCCGCCTCTCCTCCTCTTTCCTTCCCCTCGTTAACTCGGATTGAGCTCACTTCTCAATCGGCTGTCCCTGCTTTTTAATTCAAATGTCTGCTTTGGTTAAATTCAAAATTTAATGGAATTTTGTGCTCGAAAGTATTGTTATGCATTTTCTAACAAATTATTTGCTGGGTTTTTTTGGAAATTTTTGAATTTAATAGCATGGATGTTTCTGATGTTCAAAATTAAATTATTTTTTTTTTTAAATTAAATTTTGAAAAATATTTGAAAGTTAATGCTTTTCTTGTTTCCTTGTCTCGTCTTCATCCTGTCTGTAGTCCAAGTGACACACATTAACCAATGGACCATTGTTTGCAAACACATTAGGTGCTCCAGGGGTCATGGCGTCGCCATTTGCCGCTGCCCATATGGCTGGTTTGGGAGGGGCCCCACTAACCGCCTTTGGTGCCGCCCCATCGTCAATTGCCGCAGCCGCAGCAGGTATGCTCCTTTGCTTTGTGTTACTAACCAGTTTGTTGTGCACTGTAGACATTTGTAACCTAGCGACTTCCTCGACAGTCTTTGTCACTCCCTGTTTTGGGCGAGGGATTTTTACCTTACCGCAGTCCTGTTGCTTCAAATCCTCGGTTAACCTTGCACAGAAGCAGTACACGGAACGTCTGGAACTCGAATATGTGTATTTGCATGATGTAATTTAGAAAACAAATTCTCAAGTGTCGTATGATTCTATGAAATGCTTTGGGGGGGGGGGGGGATTTTTTTTTTTAATTTTAATTTTTTAATTTTTTTTATTTAGAAGATAAAATAATTTTTTTTTTAATTTAAAAAAAGAAAGTTTTTTTTTATAACACTTCTCGTTATCTAACAAAAATGATCAAAATTTGATTGCTGTGGGACTATTGGTGATTGAACTTGTTTATGTTTTTAAAAAAGCATTTTTTATTGATATACGTTTCTATGAATAACAACTTCCTTGTTTGATTTGAAAAAATGAACTAGATGAAAGATACGTTGTATGACACTTGACTTATTTACGCTGCATACGGTGTAGTTAGAATAGCCATTTTAGCAAACTATAATAGTTGTGTATTCATGGAAAGTAGTGCAGTACTAATACGGAAACAACGCCATGAAGGATAGTCTGGCCTTCATGGAGATTGTTGCTATGTGTATATGTGTGTTTGTGCTGTCGATTGTCACTTCAAACATTCTCCAAGTTCTAGGAACTTGTTCTGTCGTCATTGATGCCAATCTCGGCTTTTCAAACCCTTTGGAATCTTGAATTCGTAGAGATGTAAGACTGGATCAGTCCAAATTAAACTTGTTTTGGAAAGGGAACGATGGAAGAGAAGGGGACAAATAAATTCAATTTCACTTTTTTACTTTTTGGAATCTAAACTATTGGTTGTTAATATTATGTTCAATTTTAAACGTTTAACATTCCTGCACTTTTAACCATGTTAACCCGAGTCAAAGAATGTTTGAAGTTTATTTAACAATATATGCAGGCCTGTTTTAGCTTATGTATGAGGCATGGCTGTTGTATTTCACCGATATTTTGGTTGAGTCCGGGTATTCATGCATTTTTACTTTTTTTACTTCAGCACATGGATACGGTGGCCTTCAAGGTGAGTTCAAGGTCATATAGCGCCACCTCTCTTCCTGTTGCACTCGTGATGAAGAAAACGGAATGACACATTTCAGGACAAAACAGAAGCTGTTCTGTCGGCAGATTTCTTAATTTGTAATAGTTTGATCAAGAACATCACGGTTGCCAGTGATAGAGTTTGCAGATCAACATGTACGAATCCTGCAATGATTTTTCCTGGTCACGCTCAATTTTGTACCTTTTATTGTTTTCAATAACATTTTTTTTGATACTTAAAAAAAAAAAATGATGGCAAAATTAAAACTTTTTTGGAGACACTTTGGGAAAAAAAAAGATGACAAAATTGAACGTCTAAGAAAAGACGAACAATATTTTGATAATATGGATCAGCTTCTGTTTGCGTCCTAATACAACTTTTACTAATACACTGGTCTTCTCGTCGTTTTCCTTTCTTTCAGTTTTTGCCGCTGTCTCCTGTCTCTGGATCTATACGTACTCTGTATTTCCTGCACAGTTTAAGGTTTCTTAGATCTTCAAGATGCAGTTCTAACTGTTGTGATCTTTACAACAGTGTATGCCCTGGGGTGGATTGGGGTTGCCGTGAAAGAAGGGGCGGAGGGCATCCCCCAGAAAATTTTGAAAACTGGATTTGATTGGGTGCACTTCTACTTATATCTCGAAGCAAAAATGCTGCAGTTTCGTGCTATGCTTTGTCATAAGGAGGGCTAGATTTAGACTTTTGGCAAGACTCTAAGGCTGTATAAAGTTTCTTGAATTTATATATGTAATATCAGAGGCAAATTGTTACTCCTGGGACTATATTACCTTTCCTAGCTGTGCCTGAGGCAGGGCCAAGCAGAGATGACTATGGTAGAGTGAGATGTTCAGTTTTCAATGCCTTGACCTCGGGGTCTTGACAAAAGTCTAGGCTAGACCTTGCCTTTGGGAGGAGGCGTGGGTTTGATCCCTGCTGACCCCACAACCCCTCCCTGGATCCACCATTGGGGTTATCATGAACAGAAACCTTAGATTTATAAAACTGATTATGAATTAATAAAATCATGCACTGAACTCTGAGAGGCACCAATTCTTGCCCAATTTGATTACGTTTAATTCAAAATGAGAAATAATGAAATAGAACGATGCATGCCTGAGATTTAATTCTTAAATTTTGGTGTAATTTTGAATGTTATGATGTAAGAAAGCAGAGTTTGTGTCTCTTCGCCGTTTGCTTTCAGAGTGAAATGAGCTGACTGGAAATGCTAGTTCCCAAACTGCTAATCTTTATAATGTCTTCTCTCAGCTCCTACTAATATTTCTGCTCCTTTTGCCTTCTTGCAGAAGGTTCGGTTTATGGTAGGACTTTGTATGTTACACTGTGTTTGTACCAGGTAGAATTGCCCCCAAAAATTACATTTTTGAAAAATTGACGGTGAAAGTAGGATGTATGATAATTTTAATATAAATTTGTTGGTCTTTGGCTCACTGAAAAATTTAATTGTAAACTGGGAGAAATTGGGGTGAAACGAATATAAGTAGAATAGATGAGTATATGTTTTGAACACACTCCCTCTGAAACTATATGACTGCCATCTTTGAGCAGGAAGTAGAGGAGGGAGGGAGCGCAATAAAAGAAAGTGCATTGGTGACTCCTGCTCATGACGTAATGGCGATGGCGTTTGGGGGAGTTCGATGTTTGATTACCTGGTACAAACACAGATTACCGTTGTGTGCATTTAGAATAAAGAATGTTGGCAAGGTTTCCAATGAGATTTGTGTAAATTTGATTGCCAGATTGGGTTATTTCATCAAATTTCAAACACAGCCATTGGTCCTTAGGTAAGTGATGTTAGTCGGTGTGGTACAAAATCGGCATTTTTCTCCACAGCTATGCCCATGGCCGGACTCGGACCGATCCCCGGAGCCCTTGGTGCCAGACTTGGCATCCCCATTCAAGCTCAGATTGGAAGCCCAGTGCTCCTGGTGTCCAATCTTGATGAACAGGTGAGTTGTCTCCCCTGATCTGCTCTTCAATTGCTGCTAGGTCCTTTACACATTGAAATACATTGCGTCTTCAGTTACAAACATCGAAACATATATCTGATGTATCTAATGGATGTATTATTGGAATGGGTGGAGGTTAAACTTTAAAAGTAATCATGTCCCACAATTTAGACCAACTCCTCCGTAAACATTTTGACTGGAGTGTATTTGGCGGCATTTCTACCATCAAAGTTTCTGTGAAGGATGCGGGATGGCGCAGCGGTTAGCGCGTCGGCCCAGCAATCTGCCAGCCTTGGCGGCTGTGTGTTCGAGTCCAGTCCGGGCACCTCTCTTTCAGCCCGGAGAGACAGGAGGTCTGACACCGACGTGATGTTGGTGATGCGGCTAAAAGATTGCTGAAACCATATACAACCGCTAAAAAAAAATCACTCACTTGGTTTCTGTGAAAGTTTTCTCGTACGTGTAAATTTGTGGGGCATGCTTTTTGCTTGTTACTAGCTGTCTCTGCTTGTTGGTCACGTGTACTGGTGTAGGTCACTTCCACCAGGGGGCTCTATATTGTGCATGCCTGTCGCATGATTTCGTCTATCATAGTCGTCTGGTACGCCAAACCTTGGTAACAACTTATTTATCAAAATGGGTTTTGTAGATGACTAACACTGCTCTTTGAAAGGATTTGTAATAGTATTATCTGTATTTGTCTGTGTTATTATGCAGGGCTAGAATTCCATCTTTTCTCTCGTCGGCGGCTGTGTTGAGGACCATTATGGAACACACGGAGAGATATCCTTTAGTACTTTCTGTAATAGCAGCAGCAGACTGATCTACCTTTCTTGCTTCAAAACCTCTTGTTGAAAAAATATCAATTTTTTTTTTTTTATCTATTTTTTGAAATTTTGAAATTTTATTTTTTTGGAACTTTTTTTTATTATTTTTTTTTGGAATTTTTTAATTTAATTTTATTCTTTTGGAAAAAATTCCAGCCCTGTTTGTGTCATATTCAGACACCTGTTATAAATTCTTTCACAACTTCTAATGAAATTGTTCCTGTTTTTCTTTTTTTCCCATCCAATCACTGTCCACACCCGTCTACACTACGCTGGCCTCATCCGTCCGTACATACGTCTCTACAACCATCGTGGCTGGCTCATCTATCTCGGAACTACTTACGATCATCTCTCGTCCATCCTACTCCTGCTGCTGCTGCCGCTGATACTGCTGATACTGCTACTATGCTCTCTCTCTTGTTTCCTATAGGCGGTATCACCCGACGCTCTCTTTACCCTTTTTGGTACGTTTGTTAGCACTCCACTTTCTCTAGTAGATATCACACAGGGGAGATGTAATAATAACCGTATTACGTGGTCATATCGCCACCACAATTCATGCTTATGCAAATATACAATATAGAAATCTCTCTCCTATGAGGTAAATATAATTCTTGCTTAAGTATTGTTGCATTTCCATTTATAAACTTACTAACATTTTCTTATTGTGTTATAAAATCAGTGTTTTCTTTTTCCTTCTTTTATGTGTTAAGAGATTGTTTGTGAAGTAGTTCCTCTTCTCATGGTCACAGTAACGACTGGCAATGCTCTTAGTATAGATCTGTGTCTCTCTGCACTCTTTGACTTGTGGTAATCTGTGGGCTGTCATTGCAGGCGTATACGGGGACGTACATCGAGTGAAAATCCTTTTCAATAAGAAGGATAACGCTCTCATTCAGATGGCCGAGCCCAGCCAGGCTCAACTTGGTGAGTACATCATGTGTGATTTTATGCGTGCTTCAGTTCACTGTGGGGCATCCGGGGAGTGACGTGGTGAAAGCATTAAAACAAAGATGCCATTTCATTTTTCGAGAAACGTGTTTGCTTGCTTGCTCCCGTTTAACATGTTTTGATTGACCAGATGGGGTCGGAGTTTCCCCAATGCTTGTCATACAAGGCAGCTCTAATGGGGATCTTTTGATATTTATTTTTAGTGATCTCTTTCTATGATAGGGGTGCAGTGGTTAGCGTGTCAGTCCAGCAATCTGTTGGTCTTGGTGGTTGTGGTTTGAATCCCACCCGGGTACCTCTCTTTCAGCCCGGAGAGACCGGAGCCCTGACATCGACATAATGTTGGTGAAACCGTGGTGATGTGGCTGAAAGATTGCTGAAAACCATGTATAACCCCAAATCACTCTCACTCTTTTTATGGAGGAGCCCAGTAATCTGCCAGTCTTGGCTGCTGTGGTTCGAATCCTTCTCTGGTACCCCTCTTTCGGCCCAGAATGGGATATCAGGGTATTTTGTGTTCAGGTTCGCATCACAGTTTGCTAGTCAATTATGGCTGACTGCTAGTCAATTTCAGCTGATTGCTAATCAATTGCTCATGAAATGCCGACGATATTGCACCAAATGCTAATAATTTTCGTCAGGAATTGCAAAACTGCTAAAAAAAAAATTCAGAACAAAATATACCCTGGATGTAGGTGTGACCATGGTGATAATGGTCAAAGATTACCGAAAACCATGCTAAATCGAAAATCACTCGCTCACTCATCTTTGTGTCTCAGGTAGCTCAGAGATTGCATCCTGATATAAATCAAAGTTTGCATGTATCTGGTAGACTCTGCCCAATTTTATGTGAAGGGTGATGCCGAGATGCGAGAAAGGGTTTAATCATGTCCCCTGTTATTTTTCCAGCCATCACGTTCCTGGACAAGTTGAAGGTGTGGGGTAGAACGATGCGGGTGGCGCAGTCCAAACACTCCCTAGTTCAGATGCCGAAGGAAGGACAACCGGTGAGTGTCATTCGTAGAGGTGTGACGATACAAGGATTGTGCGATACAATTCGTATCACGATATTGCCCTTACGATGCGGTACGATACATATCACGATACTCTCTGCACTCATTTACATTCCATTTCTAAACCTATTTCAGGTTCAGATCTATGTGAATTAAACAATAAATGAAGTATTCAGACCTTGTTTCTTCCCAAAAATTAATAAAACATTGCATGGACCATCAATAACCATTCTGGTGCACAAAAATCTGAATTATGTGGGACACATTC
>JAUELE010260054.1:0-10411 GCA_031471655.1 Diodora aspera | reverse complement strand
ATACATTACAATTACATGGTTACCTTTGTAAAGGATGACACTACTATACATTACAATTACATGGTTACCTTTGTAAAGGATGATATTACTATAAATTACAATTATATGGTTACCTTTGTAAAGGATGATACTACTATAAATTACAATTATATTGTTACCTCTGTAGAGGATGATATTACTATACATTACAATTACATGGTTACCTTTGTAAAGGATGACACTACTATACATTACAAGTACATGGTTACCTTTTTAAAGGATAATATTACAGTACATTACAATTATATGGTTACCTTTGTAAAGGATGATATTACTATACATTACAATTACATGGTTACCTTTGTAAAGGATGACACTACTATACATTACAATTACATGGTTACCTTTGTAAATGATGATACATGTATTACTATACATTACAATTATATGGTTACCATTTAAAGGGATGATATTACTATACATTACAATTATATGGTTACCATTTAAAGGGATGATATTACTATACATTACAATTATATGGTTAACTTTTAAAGGGGCGATATAGCTATACATTACAAATATATGGTAACCTTTTAAAGGGGCGATGTACTATAAATTATAACTATATGCTTACCTTATAATTTAATTATATGCTGATGAATTATTGTGAAGTTTACAGACTGGATTGCAAGAGTGAACATGTGTCTTTAATTTGAAGACCCTTATCAACACACTCAACAGTTGCATATATAAGCATGTTTTTAAAATTTGTTTTTATTAGGTGAGGTGGTAACAAGAGTCGGTATTACTATAAATTACAATAATGTGATTACCTTTTTACAGGTGCGATATTGTAAAGGATGATATTACTATACATTACAATTATATGGTTACCTTTGTAAAGGATGATATTACTATACATTACAATTATATGGTTACCTTTGTAAAGGGATGATGTTACTATACATTACAATTATATGATTACCTTCTACAAGGGGTAATATTACTATATATTACAATTATATGGTCACCATTCTAAAGAGGGGATATTACTATAAATTACCTTTTTACAGGAGCGATATTACCATACTTTACGGGAGTTGGATGAGTAGACTCCACTGTCGCCCCCAATGCCTCTCCTAACTACATGTACACCATATTCACTTCATATCGGCAAACTTACCTAAATTTAAAACCAAAATGATAAATAATCCAAAATATGTTTTAGGTATCCGTCCCATGTTCGATAGCGACTGTTTCCTCGTAGCAATCACACACTCAAC
Organism: Diodora aspera; assembly: GCA_031471655.1. Lineage (NCBI taxonomy): Eukaryota > Metazoa > Mollusca > Gastropoda > Lepetellida > Fissurellidae > Diodora > Diodora aspera. The sequence goes on along the minus strand of JAUELE010260054.1, from coordinate 9,149 downwards.
TGTCCTTCGTAACTTCTAATATCAACAGGGGCCAGTTCACCTGTCTGCTCTGAGTCATTTCATTGCGAAATGCTTTGAGAGGCCTTTTTTCACGATTACCTATATTCAACGGACACTATGTAAACAACCCAGGACGGATCAATAACGTAATATGTCTGTCGATTTATATACGGCGACATGCGCAACCTGAAACAGCCCTTGACATGTGTGACACACGTTTTGAAATTTGGGTTTGTTTTTTTTCTCAGGTGTAGCTACTGAAGTTTGCAGAGTCACAGGTCACGCATCGTGCGCGTGTCATATGGTTGTCGGGTAACGGGAATTACGCCACAACTGGGTGTGATAATGTAATCATGTGAAAAGGTTTGGAGAATATTGCAGCACGTGACTTTTACCTTGACAACGGTTGCTATCCACCATTATTGTGTCCTTTCAGCGTAAACAAACTGAATAAAAGGAGAGGTGTAAACTTTCGTACTGACCCTAGATCAGGAACCAGAAAACTATATTCTTTCTAGTCGACCTACATAATATTATGTCTCACAGAGGTTGAGGATGCCAGTGATGACAAACTCTGGTTATATGACAACAATACATCGCACAACATAAACTGGTGATGATCGAGAGGGTAAACAATTCTGGATGCTGGGAGGCTATAAAACTATCTGGTAGCATTATAATTGCGTTATTGGTGTATCTAATGGTTATACACGTTTTCGATTCACTTTAAATACTTTTTTCTCAATGTGAGAGTTTCATAAAGTAAAACTCAGTTTATGAAATATTCAATTGGATATTATGAAGCTATGTGTTATTTTTCTTGTATGTTACTTGGAGGGACCCACTTTGTCTTGCCCAGACTTGCTTATCTGAAGCTAGACTAACTTAGAGCTCTAAAAATATAAATATTCCTGTTATTGAGCAGAACAAACCATTTTAGAAAAGGCACGATATATATCCTGGTACTGTTTGTGTTGAGTCGACTTCTTTGGGACAGAGGGTGACGTGTTACATCTGTATGAGCTACTGTCTAGGTATGAGTGATAACAAGTTCTGCATAGACACAAGACAGAGTTCATCAAATCTGTAATCATATTCCAGCAAATACAAGAATTTCGTCTCTCTTTTTAAGAATAATTGCTGCCATTGCAAAATCTCTCTCCCCATTGCATTACACTTTACCTGGATTGATTGAGGTACATGACACCAACGTTGACTAAACTACACTTGACCTGGATTGATTGAGGTACATGACACCAACTTTGGCTAAAATACACTTTACCTGGATTGATTGAGGTACCAACGTTGACTCCTACCAAAAGGATCATTGCATGCACAAGAAATGTTTGTATGGTACCAACTTCTTACTGAAGATGACAGAAATGCGATTTTGCGTGGCATACTAGTTCATACATCTGATTCAGTACCAATTTTTAATGAATATTCAAAACTAAGAAACATAATGATTGCAACCAACTGAGATTATTATGAATTGTTTCCAATCAGACAGGTCAAAATAATTAAAATTAATAATAATAATGAAAGAATGTTCAATCTCGACAAGTAGAATTATGCTGTTAACAATTGAACTTCTTACTTTGAACTTATTCGTCAACAAGTGGGGAAAAATAAATATTAAAACCCTAAGTTTCATCAATTCAACACACGTAAAAGTGGTCCGCCTGTGACTGGTCAGTTTGCAGTCACTGAGGACATGGAAGAAACGTGGTTTCAACACTCGTTTTTCTTGTGCTGTTATCTCAAGCATTATTTCACACAAGGCAGGCCAATCTTTCTTTTACATAAATTTTGTTTTTTCACAATATCATCACCGTAAACGACTATCATGAACGTGTTTTTCATAACAATAAATGATAACGTAATGTTTATAAGACTACATCTGTATACAATAATATCTCTAGCGAAATGCTACAGGAATTCATTTCGCAAGTTTTCATAAAGAAATTGTTGCTTTCCTAAGAAAAGTATTTACTATCTTCAAGAACTTGTTTCCACATAACGGAATATGTAGGCTATAGCACAAATGGTATTATTAATTGTATATTAATTAACAGTAATCACTCCTGTAAATTATATTTCGCACTACTTATTATGTTTTTCTACTGGTTTTAACACTGAATTACTTGTGAACCCATGTATTGGAAAATGACTGGCCTCTCGGGTCGGACTAATTGAGAAGGACACAACAATGGAATATTAGCTATATTTGGGAGGAGTGTGACGTCAGCTGAAAACCGGCAATAGTATTGATATGAACCATCTGGTGTATTATTATCGATTGCTGAAACATGCACTGTATACATCAAGCATTGCGTTCAATGTGTACTGCACAGGGTCAACGGTACAGGGTCGAGTTACCTGATAACATGTGACTAACGCGCATGCGCAGTGGAACGCTACACACACGTTCATTGCGACTTTCCGAGAAAGCAATCTGTAAGTCCTAGAAGTACACGTCGTTCATGTAGATGTCTACTTTCTGTTTAATACTTCGTTCTTGCAACTTGTACTTTCTTTCCCGTGAACACTGGAATACATGTCTGAAGGTGACAACAGTTACGGCGAGAGGTAGGTATCTTATAATAATTACTTGTCGGGGTATAAATACACCAAGAACATTTAAGACAAATATTATGTGATGTTACATGTCATTTAAAAGGTAAGGGGGCAAATGGCGGCGAAATCAAGTTACCAACGTTTCTTAGGGTTAAAAAGTAACAGTTGTAAACACCATGTAGTCATCCATTTGTTAAGGAACATTTTCCACCATTTTGATTTATTTGATACTCCACCATAAATCCGAAAATCCAATGTAGTAAAATGTAAAAATATGTTTGTGGGCGGAAATGGTTGACAGGGGAGTGGCCGCTGTAACTGGTCACGATTGTCGCTTCATAACTGGTAAGATCGGGAAGGCTCGACAGGACCTAGACTTCTCTACTGTTGTATAAGTGAGACAATCGATCAAATGTGCTTCCAATTTTAAGCAAAGTCACTTACTAATTATTATTTTGACATGTTGTCATGTAGTGAATGTACGTATTAATATTTATAGCGTTTCAACTTCCATATCGCCACAGTTTAACTTCCATATATGGTAACACAAATTATATGAACATGATGTCAGCGTGAATGATACAACTATAGTTCAGTAGCACAGGAGTGCTTATACTACATCTCCTCGTTAACTATCTGCGGATAGGTAAACTGTCCAACATTATATATCACATGTGTTTAAAGCCTTTGTAATCATTTTAATTCAGAGCAACGTGCTACATGTGAGCAATACAGAACTATAAACATACAGATAGACGGAAAAAAGGTGTCAACAATCTATTTTATCTCAGATAATTGCCGACAAACAATGTATTTTAAAATATTTGTATTCAAGGTATGTTTGATTTTTAATGTAGTTAAGGAATAGATATAGATGTAGTTAAGGAATAGATATATATATATATATATATATCTAGCAAATATATATATTTCATAATTATAAACTGAAAAATATTCAAATGTATAAATCTCTTCAATCTATTTCTTGCCTCCACAAGGGTCTGCAAACTGTTAATTTTAAACTCTTCCACCACCCCACCACTCTTGTAAAAATCAAATGATAACTATGCCATGTTCTTTCAAATATTAATAGCTAAAAGTCAGCTTATTTTACGTCGCCCTTTGCCTCCTGAAAGGTGGCTATATCGGCGACGATCAAATATTAATTCTTCATTTTGCCTATATCCTAATTGCCCACACTCAAAGTGAACGTATGCTGGAACATCTCTTTTGAATAAATGGACACTGATAAGTTATTACATGTACACTGAAATAAATACATCTTTATTACTAACACCGTGTAATTCCCAAACAAAACAAAAATCATAAGCGTAAAAAAGATTTCTGACATGAGATGCCAGCATTTGCGACCAATGTTGTTCAAATTATATAACTTGTTGAACAAAGACATAAGCACTGAATGGAATAGTCCATAATATAAAATTGGTAGTTCTAGTTTGACCATATGCAAAACGAAGCCACGCATGGAGTGTAAATCTGTTATGACAACAGTGTAGGCAAACTGGGATGTAGGCAAAATGAGAGCATGTCTTTTGAATGGTGAATATCTTGCTTGTTGTTAAAACAAGTGTGGGAGGGTCCACTTTTTCAGTCGAATCGTTGATGTTATGTTATTTGCAAGTGATCCTTTTATGTACGGAACAACAATCATTACGAGGGGCATTCAAAGAGTTCTAGGCCTCACCCAAGCCTCTAGTAGTAACGAGAACTCCCAAAATATTTAAGCAAGTTGCTTCTGCCGGCAAGTTGATGGCCTCTGACCCTTTTCCAAGTAGTCTATCATGATAACACCATCAGCATCCAAAAAACCCAGAGGCCATCAATTAATAGATAGTAACATGTATCAGAATTGCGACAGTTGAGAGATGCTATCAAGACAAAATGCAGGGAAAGCGATGAGCTGGCATACTGTTGCGCCAAGACAATGCCCCTGTTCACACAGCTTATGTGGTTGTGTCTGAAGCTGCCAACTGTGGCTTTGAATTATTGCCTCATGCTTGTTACTCACCGGTCTTGACACCATCTGACTTCTATCTGTTCCCTAAGCTCAAAACCCACCTGCGAGGTCGCCATTTTGGGAGCAAGGATGACATTATCCATGCTGTAAAGGAGTACTTGCGGGGGCCAGCATTCAAACTTCTCTGCAAAGGATTAGCAATGCTTCCACATGGGTGGACCAAGTGCATTGACATGAGGGGAGACTATATTGAAAACTCCCGCCCTCTGTCTCCTTCCTGGGGGCACAGGATTGTGCAGTGGTTAGCGCGTCGACCCCGCACTCTGCCAGCCTTGGCGGTTGTGGTTCAAGTTCCACCCGGGCACCTATCTTTTTGCAAGGAGTGACAGGAGCTCCTACACCAACGTGATGTTGGCGAGTCCGTGGTGATGTGGCTGGAAGATTGCTGAAAACCATGCAACCCCCCCCCCCCAAATCAATAACACTCTCCCCCTCTGTCTCTTATTCTTCTTTTCTCTCTCATCTCCCTCCTCTCTCTCTCCTTCATTCATACCAATCACTTCTTGTTTAAGATGTCTGGAGTCTGGTATGAGATGATGCACACCCCTGACCCCACGTGGACTAGGACTTCCACCGTTGTGTACCATCAAGTGGTTGGGAACGGCAGAATGATGATGCATTACAGTGGAACAAAGTAAGTTCTACAAACATTTCACTCGCATAATTTAACGATTCGTTCAGTCTCTTCGATATTGGCATAAGCAAAATCAGTGCTCCGGATAATTTCTTAGCTCGCAACAGTTGAAGCTTATTGAGTATTTCTTATATCAGTTGGCTTCTGAAGATATTTCGTTGTTATCTCTGAATGACGGGAACTGCCTGGACTGCTGGACATAATATTTATTCACAGTAGATTTGAAATTTAGAAAATATTAAAGTTGAGTGATACTGTTGGAAGTGTAGTTTTAATTATAACACACAACAGAATAACTGCCAAAAAAATTCATGCAACTTAATATTGTACAAGTCTGCAATATGAAAAGGAGTGTTTTATATACGCAAAGCCTTCTTTGGTTGTAAGTCGCTCTTTGTCTTCCTACCTTGCTGCACGGGATGGCGCAGTGGTTAGCGCGTCGGCCCAGCAATCTGCTAGCCTTGGCCGCTGTGGTTTTTAGTCCCGCCCGAGCACCTCCCTTTCAGCCCGGAGGGATCAGGAGCCCTGACACCTATGTGATGTTGGTGAGACTGTGATGACGTGGCTGAATGATTGCCGAAAACCACGTAAAACCCCAAATCACTTACTCCTACTTCATCGAGCAGACTTGCCAAAACACCAGAACCTAGTTCAACAACGTTAAACGTCTTCGCAGACCCCTTGGCTACATCAACGTTAAACGTCTTCGCAGACCCCTTGGCTACATCGACGTTTAACCGACGAAGGCCGTTTTCCCGGCGCAAGTTCTGACGTAGTTTGATGTCGGAACGAAATTGCGCTTAAAATCAATGAAATTTTAATAATCCGAGCACTTACTTGGTATAGTGTGCTTGTTTAATGATTTGTTTCTACAAATATATCCTCCAATGAACAGTTTGGCGGCCATGTTTTTCTGCGCGAGCGGGAAATTTAAAACTTGTATCGAGGAAAGCGCCGAACAGCCGACACAAGTCTCTTCTAGTTTAGTTTCAACGCTCACACTCACTTTTGATTGTTTGACTGTAAATACGTAATAATTAATTACTGCACGCACGCATGACGGCTCCGCCCCACCTTTGAGAAGCAAATAGATATTTGGATTTTCTTAACAATTACTGTTTCAAATTAATGCATACTAAATCTTTTTAGTATAGGTTTACCTATTACGAACTAAATACATATATCGGTATTTGTTTATTTGGTAATAAGTTCAACTTTAAGAAAGAAGATGATTTTAATGAGAATATGAGGCATAACATTCAGCTCTTTTTCTAAGAAGTTATAGCAAAATGTAGTGGTTATTTGTTTTAGATTTTTTGGTGTTAAACTTAAGGGAGCGACCATTGGATTTTTAGGGGGGAGGGGGCAGGGGCTGGAATATTTTTATATCATGGTATGAGACAATTAATTTTTTTTTAATTGACAACAAACTATTTTTTTTAGATATTACGTAATTACAAGAATAAAAAATGTATTATTATACCCTAGGAGTATGAAAATATAAATCGGGTGAATGTTTCAGCCTAAAGTATGAATAAATAAAATATAAAAATTTATTATACCCTTGGAGTATGAAAATATAAAAGGAGGAGATTTTGTTTTCTCAGTGTACACTTCATAATCATAAACTGGAATTTTGTTTTAAACACGTATGTATAAGAGATAACTGCAATATATATTTATTCTTTTGGATGGCAAATAATCTTCATCCGTAAAAGGAAAATATCTCTCAACATTTTCATGTTATTTTAGTTTATTTCTTTTATCCTTATTTGAGACACAGTGATAAATGTACCCCTGCGTCCCTGGCGCAAGAAAGTCTGCCAGGATGCATGTGCGTCCCTCGGTACGCATGTTCAGTGAATTTGGCCATAATCTTTTGAATCTGAAAGTTTAACTTACATATTTTAATTTATGATGGAGATGCATTTTGAGTTAGGCTAGATCTTTTGTAAATTATCGCGAATGTTTTTCATTCGGAATCTCCGTAACCGTTCTTTCTGAATGGGGCTTCCGAATGCAATTCCGCACCGTACAGCGTCTTCCGTGTGCAGGAAGCACGGAGTAGGCGTCAAACTGACAAACCATACTGAGCGGAGTTTTTATTTTCGCGTTGACAAACTAGCTGACCGACAGATTTCATTGAATTTATAGACAACAATGATAGAAAAATGCGTTATTCATACTCATAATGGCAATACATATTTCAAATGGCAATATTATATCGATTGAGGACGCGTTTGAAAGCTGACACGAACTATTACCGTTAAATTTTCGAAGACGAACGAAGTTGTATTTTCTGGCCAAGTCAAGATTCAGACTGACGGCTCCTCACTTGCAACAGGTTTAGATGAAAAGGTCAATATTTTTTGCGACTGTTATAAATGGAAATGAAATTTTTTTTGGAGAAATACGGGTTATGGAAGTGGGACGCTGATGAAATATTCAGATTTTAGTTGAAACATTTCAAAAGTATTACTAATATATGATTATAGCAACACTATCAGAGGCCTTTTCAAGTGCCTACATTCAGAAAAAAACCCCAAATTGACAACAAAACTACTCAGGTTTTATATACATACATTAATGGGGTTTTAAAACAAGAACAGATAATAGCATGTTGATTCTGACTTGGTCAATCGTTATGGATTGTCATCTACATTAACTCATAATCTTTTTATGACAGCTGAAACTTTTCTGGAGTAACATTGAATATACCATGCATGTCCAACAGTGTTGTAGACACTCGGAAATCAGTAATCTAGACTTATGTGATATCTCCCTACATCAGAACTGTTGGTTGAAGTAATGATCACCATGCATAGTTTGGGTGACCTGCCAAGTTTGTTATACTTGCTGCATTACCATTGGGGATAGATCATTAGATACCAATTCAAACACTGCCGTGATATTTGATTGCATTCAAAATATCTCTTTGTGCATTTCCTCATTTGTTTTCTATTCTTTTCTTTCTTTCCTTTTTTAAAAAAAGAAAAAAGAGTTGTTGCAAAGTTTACTAGAGCCATGTTGTCAGGATCTGAGCATTTGATTATTTTTCAGCTGTTGAAATCCTATGCGTTGCACCTTTCTACTTTTAACATATAATACTGATTGCTTATGACATCATGGAGTGTCAATTGGAACGACCAATTGCTGAAGGTTTGTACTAGTTTTTGCAATCCAGTTGTGTTTTTGTGAAGTTGTAAATTACATTCAGGAATGTTTACAGATTGGTCAATAAAAAAATAAATAAAAAAAAAAAATAAAAAAATAAATAAAAACAAAACAACCAAAAACAAAAAAACTCATAATCTTTTTACTTGGGCTCATAAAATTCATCTGGGACGCATTCCATTTATCTGAGACGCATAAAAATTCAAGTCAGTGGGACTCAGCAACTTATATTTGTAGATTTATCACTGAAGATACTGTGTGTGCATGCACGTGGTGGGGAGGGGGTAAGAATTTTCATCATTAAATCGGCATGGAGGATTTGACACCGTTATATCACAGGCAGGGCTATCAGATCTCCTACTTTTTATGATACATTACAAACATTGACAGGTTATCAGCACATTAATTAATAAATTATTACTTATTTACAACCAAACAATCAATAGTGAATATGAGCGTTGAAACTAAACTAGAAGAAACTTGTGTCGGCTGTTCGGCGCTTTCCCCGGTTCGAGTTTTAAATTTCCCGCTCGCGCTGTAAAACCAAACGGGGTCAATCGATCGGGCAGGAGCCGTTATTTGTGTTTATTTTATGGATAATACATGGCTCCGCGGGATTAGTTGGAAATAAAGGCACGAGGGATTGGGAAAGGCCCAAGGGCTTTCCCGATCCCGAGTGCCTTTATTTCCAACTTATCCCAAGGAGACATGTATTATCTAACATAT
>JAUELE010260043.1:0-10412 GCA_031471655.1 Diodora aspera | reverse complement strand
GTTCAGATCTGGTGATCTTGAAGGCCACGGAAGAGCCTGTTCTGTGCCAGGAACAACGTAGTCAACCGTGCCGTATGTGGTCGAGCATTATCATGTTGATAATTGGTGTTTTTTCTGTTCATGAACGGAATGACATGTGGCCTAATAACGTTATCACAATAACGTCGCGAGCTGTTAAAACAAGATCGATCCTACCACTGTATGAAATTCCCGCCCACACCATAACACTCTCAATGCCGAATCTGTTCACTTCATGAACACAGTTTGCAGCATAACGTTCATGACGACGTCTATACACGCGTGATCTCTCGTCTGGACGTCTCAGTAGAAATCGTGACTCGTCACTAAAAATGACATCTCTGCATAGGTCATGGTCGATGATTGACACACCATTGTAGAGCTGACGATGTTGTCGTGTGAGGATGGGTCCTCGCACTGGTCTTCTAGGACGAATACCGGCGTCATGTAGACGATTCCTAACTGTCTGGTCAGAAATCCTACGGAACCCAGGCACTGCAGTTGTGGTAGAGGAAGCAGTTAGGAATCTGTCACGTAAGTGCCGTAAGCGGATGAATCTGTCTTGGACGGACGTGGTGACACGTGGTCTTTCGGAACTTGGTCTATCCCGTGTGGTTTCATGCTCTTGAAAACGATGCCACAGTCTTCATATTGTACTCCGGGATACGTGTAGATGCCTTGCCACCGCCGACTGTAAATCGCCAGCTTCCAAATGTTTCATCGCATTATTCCGTTGAGTCTCAGTAAGTCTAGGCATGACTTTACACCTCACTACACGTTTGAACACTGTCACAAACGTGGCCAAAACCCGGGGCTTTTAATGCTTTTTGTGCACGACGTGCACGTGAGCGAAAAAATAACGTGATTTTTGTAAACCCGTGTCTTTTGCGTCATTTATTCAAAATTCAGTGTTGGTTGCGTTTCCATGGGCGATCGTATTCTGCACCAGGAGAGATTCAAACTTGGAAAGGGGTCAAGGTGATATTGGTTTTCAAGATATTAAATAAACTAATTTTTCCGATTCATCATAAAGTGACCAAACCTTAAAATCTGTGCTATGCGTTTCTTTTTTTTAGTAGTATATTTGTAGGTGACAGCACATATGACTTAGTATTAACTGAATAATTCATAACATGCATTCATATTTAAATTGACATGAGACGGATTGTTAAACTAGATGTCTGGTATTCATCATATTTGCATACAATCTCTGCCTATTATGATGTATATTGAGTAATGACGGGTGCCTTCAATGTATTTCAGGGTACAGTTGCCTGTATGCATAATACAATGACTTGGGTAATTATATTGCGTGTAGTGTTTAATGTCCGCAAGGAATGGTTTAATGTTTCTGTTATGGTCATTCTGGTGCTAAGCATACATGAGGGTTTTGTTTTCTGTTGTGTTTGTACTGTTTAAGCAAATTTTTTAAATTATCATTCATGTAGTTGTCTGGTTTCTTATCATGCATATAAAGTGCCATTATAGTCTTGTACATATATTCGTATAATTATAGGGTTTATTAACATGCACATAGTGTACTCTGATTATTATACCCCCGCTACAACGTAGTCGGGGGTATATAGCGCTCAGTACGTCCGGCTGTCCGTCCATCCGGCCGTCTGTCCCGCACATTTTGTTCCACTCATAGCATCTTAACTAATTGTCGGAATTCTATGAAACTTTATGCATGTAATCTGTATGAGGTGTAGATGTGCCTTTTGCATAATTTGCATATCTCTGTGGTCATTTGCACTTTTGCACGTTTTTCAAATCATTGGACTTAGTTTTTGTTCCGCTCATAGCACCTTCACTAATAGTCGGAATCCTATGAAACTTTACACATGCGAGTGGTAGGAGGTGTAGATGTGCCTTTTGCATCATTTGCATATCTATGTGCTCATTTGCATAATTTATGCACGTTTTCTAATCATTCGACTTGGCTTTTGTTCCACTCATAGCACCTTCACTTATTGTCGGAAACCTGTGAGACTTTACACATGCGATGAGTAGGATATGTAGATGTGCCTTTTGCATCATTTGCATATCTGTGTGCTCATTTACATAATTTATGGACATTTTTCTAATGATTGGACTTAGTTTTTGTTCCACTCGTAGCAACTTCACTAATTGTTAGAATTCTATGAAACTTTATACATGTGATCTGTATATATATCGTCGCCGATGTGGCCACCCTTCGGGAGGCAAAAAGTGACGTAAAATAAGCTGACTTTAACTAGTTGTGATCTGTATGAACTGTAGATGTGCCTTTTGCATCATTTGCATATCTTTGTGATCATTTGCATAATTTATACACATTTTTCTAATCATTGGACTTATAATTATATAGTTTTTGTTTGCTCATGAGCTGTGCTCACTTCTTTTCTAGTTATTATAATAATAATAATAATAATAATAAAACTAGGACTGTTGAAACAGTACTGATGGTCTTTATGCATGTTACTGGTCTCACTGCACTGTTTCCCATACATATAACTCATATATAGGATGGATTGATTGATGGATCAATCAACTCATTGAATGATTGCTCGACTGAATTATCAATTGATTGATCTAATGGTCAATTGATTCTGTGATCAATTGATTAATTGTTTAATTGATTGATCAGTTGGTTGATTGACTAATCAATTTAATTAATAATCAATCAATATATTGAATGATTGATCAATCGATTGAATGATTGATTGATACTCTGGTCAGGAAAGTATGGACGTTATTTTAGAAAATATTGATTTGCAATTATTCTTTCGAGAGTTGTCTGCCCTTGAATAAGAAGTTTTGCAAATCGATGACATCAACAGATTCACAACCCTAAAAGCAAACAGGCAGCACAAATTCACTTGGCAACATAAACTTTGTGATTGATCACTGAATTTGTGCCATTTTGAAAATTTCACATTTCACCCAATCTTTCGAGTCTGTCTTGTTCAATGTTTTGTTTCCCATACAGTATATATTGTACTCTTGTCCAGTGTTTGGTTTCCCCTAGAGCATATGATATACTCTTTTCTAATGTTTGGTTTCCCATAGATCATATCATGTACTCTTGTCCGATGTTTGGTTTCCAATAGAGCATATGATATACTCTTTTCTAATGTTTGGTTTCCCATAGATCATGTGATGTACTATTGTCAAATATATGGTTTCCAATAGAGCATATATAATCTACTCTTGTCCAATGCTTTGTTTCCCATAGTGCATATGATATACTCTTGTCCAATATTTGGCTTCCCATAGAGCATATAATATACTCTTGTCCAATGTTTGGTTTCCATTAGAGCATATGATATACTCTTGTCCAATGTTTGGTTTCCAATAGTACATATAATATACTCTTGTCCAATATTTGGTTTCCTATAGTGCATATGATATACTCTTTTCCAGTGTTTGGTTTCCAATAGTACATATAATTTACTCTTGTCCAATGTTTGGTTTCCATTAGAGCATATGCATGATATACTCTTGTCCAATGTTTGGTTTCCAATAGAACATATGATATACTCTTGTCCAGTGTTTGGTTTCCAATAGTAGCCTACATATAATATACTCTTGCCCAATTCCTATAATACATATAATTTACTCTTGTCTAATGTTTGGTTTCTCATAGAGCATACGATATACTCTTGTCCAATGTTTGCTTTCCAAGCATATGATGTACTATTGTCCAATGTTTGGTTTTCAATAGTACATATATATTATATGCACAATACAAAATCAAACATTGGTCAAGAGTATATTATAAGTGAACATAATGAATTCTTGTCCAGTGTTTGTTTTTCTATGATACATACACTGTACTCTTGTCCTATCTGAATGTAATGTTAAGGTTTCAGGCAAATAATGTACTCTTGAGGAACGTACAGAAGTCTAATGTCTAACAACAGGGATTTCAATGAGCTTATAATATTGATCACTTCCTCTGATGGAGGTTCACAGACAGGGATGATTTCTATCTGTACAAGGTTATGGTGGTGACATTCCCATGTCTGACAGAGACAGGACAGAATCTTGCATGATGATCTTAATAGTTTGTTCTTGTAGCAGCTCTGTATGTGTTCTTCCTGGTTGCAAATTACCCTGGCTCCGGTCCATGAAGACTTGTTTGATTTCTGTTTCTCCAATGTAATGAACATCATCTATCAAATCAGTATGTTCAGTCTAATTCATATTGAATGGAAATTATTATTTGTTCGATTGTTGTTGTTGGAGATCTTGTGAATGTAACTGGTATTAAATATGAGTGAGTGATTTGGTGATTTATGTGGTTTTTGACAATCTTTCAGCCACATCACCACGGTCTCACCAACATCACGTGGGTGTAGGGTCCTGTATCTCCCGGCTAAAGGAGAGGTGCCCAGGCGGGACTCAAACCACAACTGCCAATAACCGACTGCTGGGTCGACCGTGCTAACCATCACGAGCTCCATATTAAATATGAGATTAATGATCAGGCTTTTCTGTTTCATAAGAGTGTTTAAAGTTTGGTAGAGAAGGAGGGCACCATGTTTAGTTCTTGCCGATGTCTAATTCTTGGACCCTTAACTTCTCAACTGCTCCTCCAAGAGTGTATTTTATAAAATCCAACAATGATGTATACAATAGACAATGAATCCAATAGACAATGAATTGCAAATTCTGGTAATCTTACTCAGATGATTTCATGTATTTCTAACACTTATTTTCTGTAGGTTTCATGCCTAAAATAAAAAAAAGGAAACTACAGTATAAGAAACTACAGTATAAGAAACTACAGTATAAGAAACTACATTATAAGAAAGTTACAAGGAAACATTGAGCAAGCATCACAAAATATTGCAGAACTTTTAATATTTTGATCGAAATTTTTAAAATTAAAGGTCTCTCAATGAATATGTGTTTATATTGTGAAAAGTATCAGGAAGGTATGCAAGTGATTTACTGATAGAGAGCATTGAATCTCTTCTAGTGGTTATATTTTTTAATTTCTGAGAAGACTCAAATACAGTTCAAATGATGTATGATTTCCACATGGCCAATAAATCAGTACAAGTATTATATTATTAGTTGATAATCTAACCTTCCCAAGGGAAAGAAGAAATCCTGAAAAAATTCTGAACATGATCTAGTACTTGATTAACTGACATGGAGATACTGATTTAATATTTGCCTACAAACTTATAATTAAATCAATATAAAACACGGGTAATGGGGCATTATCCATCACAGACAAACAAAGATTGTTCACTAATCTGGAAGTATGTGTGTGGAGGATAGTATCTCTGACATCCTCCTCTTTATCATTATGTATCCATGCATGTTTTATGGCAGCGATGACTGATGGCCAGGCTGCTTGTTTGGAACAAACATTGATTACATATAAACTCAATACACTGATGTGAAATGAACAACACCAAGCTGAAAGTGTTGACACACGGAAGCACAGCTTTATATCGGAACTGAAAGGTTTATGGCTTATTGCCGAAGTTTATCACACATTTAAAAGGATGCTGTGACAGGCAGACATTATAGTCATCCTATTTTATTTGGGATAGAAAATTGTATGTATAATCTTTGAACATTTATCAATCATAAATGTTCTTGCAGTATTTGCATAAAGGGATTTGCAACAAGCTTTCCATTGTTTTCCAGAAAGGAAATGTCTTGCTCATATATCTTTGTCAGCCTGTGAAAAGATCACAGAAAATTATGAAAATTTTTCTCAATTCATTTTTTCTTGTCCTTTTAAAGCTCTGCCGGTTGTAATACAATTTTCTCAGAAAATATCAGAATTTTTATAATTGTTCAATCTTTGAATATTTTGGAATAAAATATTTGCATTTTGTCTTGTGTTACACCCTTTTTGTCAAAGAATTTTGATGTTGCAGTGAATCAAAAAGTGACTGATTTATTGTAGGCTTGCTGACAATTAAATCAAAACACTGATAACTGCATCACATAAAACACTTGCAGAGCTGCTAAAATATATGACTGGGTTTTTTAAAATCTCGTTTTGCCTGTGTTTTGAATAATGAAACTGTAAATTGCATATATGCTAAAATTTCGAACTTTGAATTCTAACTTTAGCAAAGATCCCTTATTTCCAAAACATTGACCACTTCAAAAAGTAAATATAGTTTTGTTCAAAAGTTTAGAAGTTTTACCATAACCTATGAGTTAAATATTAATTATATGAATAAATAGAAGAGAATTCAATATATTTTTGCCCTTACTTTTTAAGTGTGTTTGTTTTTAGGTGACAAAATGAAGTACGGGTACAGAACCTTGTCCAAATTATTCATTTGTTTATCACTGACTAAACTTATCCAGGACTAAAGGAATACAGTGTTATTTAATTTGGCAGACACTTTTGCAATGCATGATTTACACTTTATGTTATTTATTTCACGCAGAGGTCACTGGACCTATTTTAGCATTTGGGAGCACGTATCCAACTTTAAGCTTGACTACAATGTCTGGTTTCCGCAAATATATTTTAATATTTAAAAGTAGTAAGGCTTGATATCACTGGTTTATGATTAAGACAAGCTGTCTGCTAATCCTATTGTACATCTAATATTGGAACACACACCTCCCTCCCCCCCCCCCCCCCCTTTCCCTATAGATGCTGCCGCCTGATATTTAGATGAGTGTATGTGTCAGACATTTGTTCCGGTGATGAAAGACATTTCCACATGTTACTACATTTTTAGATGTTTGTCAGCACCATAAGGTTGTAAAATTGCAAAAGATTGGAAATACAAAAAACTTTTGCACTTCTAGGGATGAATGTAGTTTCCAGGCTGCACTTAAGATCCAGGATTTTTGGGGGAATGGGGGACAAACAGCAAGATTCCAGTCTCAATGAGGGAGAGGGAGGGGGCACTAATCTAGTACAACTATTTATAACTTTCAAAAGGGGAGGGGCCATCCAGAATGCAAATTCTATTCTGGGGAGGGGAGGCCTATTTTAGTACATGTGAGATTGTTGTATGGAGCACTTAACTAGTACACCTATAGGCACCTATATAACTTTCAAAAGGGGAGGGGCCATCCAGAATGCAAATTCTATTCTGGGGAGGGGAGGCCTATTCTATTTTAGCACTTGATTTTTAGAAGGGGGGAAGAGGAAAACAGTTCACACAACCCATGCCCCACCCCACCCAAGGATATGGCTTGACACTGGATCTAATTTATTTGTTGACCTTGTTTAACCGGCAGCTATCTTTAATAGATCTTTAGTGTAAGTTACACTTTCACACTTACTTACGTCAAGGCAATAAAATATGGCATGTAGCACCAGTAAAAGATGTTTTATATGAGCCCTGAGATAATATAACTTGGCATGGCCAATTTTGAAATTTCTCTCTGCAAGTAAAGTATCAAATTCTGTTGAGCTGATTGAAACGAGTATGTGTGTGACCTAAGGACCTTGTTTTCTTCATGTATTGGGCTCAATGGCAAGACCTAATCAGCTGAACAAACACCTCGGTTAAGCCGATTGGAAGTGAAGATTTCATGTGAATGGCTATAATTCTGACCTCTGTTATTTCCCCCTTAATTGCCCTGTCAGATGTAGACTTTAATTTGGGGATGCTATCACTGGTGCTACAAGCGATAAGAGAGACAAAAATTAATTGAATTTTGGGCATGGCAATTCACGAGAACTGATAGCAGGGGTCGAAACATCAAGGCAGAATTGAAAAGAAATGAAAAAGAGTAATTTTCAGCCATGAAATTTTCCAGCAGAAGAAAATCCATTTCAGATTTCAGAAAAAAGACCAGTTTTTTAGTAAAAATCAATACTTATATAGAATGGTTCGGACCAAATATTCTTAACGTGAATTCTTCGTGTATCAAGTAGCACCCAAATAGGTTTCAGTGTCCATTTTCGTATCTTCAGCGTAACAACATAAAATTCACTCACGCATTAAGAAATCAATTGAATGGAGTTCCCAGGATAGCAGTATCTGTTTTATAGGCTAAACTGCCCACTCTATCTTTGAGTTCTTCCACTGGCTGGGCAGGTCTACCAACTGTTAAATTTCAATCTGACACTAGTCATCAAAATGTACTGTTTTTCTACCAAGCCTAATATAACAAGTCACCAGTTTCTCAAGGATGTGAGGTCAGACCAGCATTTTCTCCGATCAGTCTTCACGTTTACCTGATTATCAGGAATGTCAACCAATTGACTTTTAGGCCTTCTCCTAAATTTGGAGTCACATGAACTCAAAAAATCGTTGATTTGTCGAAAAAGAAAATTGTAGTTTATTTTACCTCCTGCTTTTCTTCATTTGTAAGCCACACATTTCTATTTTCTTGAAGAGTCGTGAAATTGACATTTATGCAAACTCCATCTAAAAAGTTCAGAGCAACAGGAAAGAGATGAAAGAATCTTTCTGGTTAAATCTTAGCAACTTGTGCACACTCAAAACAGGGCTGGTTTAGGAACTGCGAGGCCCAATTGGAGGCTACTTTCACGGGACCCATTTGGAGACTAAAAAGGACAGACCTGCAGAAAAGCAAACAAAAGAGGACAGAGGTCCTGGTCCTGGTCCTTTAGGCAGGCATCACACGGAGCATTCATACTTTATACTTCATACTGCATCATTTAAATTTTGCCATTCATGATTCAAGATTCATCATTTAGAAAGCTGTCACACGGAGCATTCATCATTTATACTTTATACATGTAATAAATAATTTATTAGTTTTGGGCGATCATGATTATTATACCCCACTTTCGGGTTGAGCTTTGGAGGCCCACGACCAAAACTGTCAGGATATCAGCCGATACACCTTGGAAAGTGTGGGTATATCTCTCACATATACCGTTTTGTGTTGTTTTGAAGTCATTATTAAAAGGGTCTTCAATGTTTTGATAAATGTTACTTAAAAAAAAGTTTGATAAAATATAACTTTTAAAACAACACAATGGCGATTGGGGGAATCAAACCCAGATTTGTCGAGGACCAAGCCATTATCCAACATCCTGCTGCGAGAAATCCCTCAAGGGAGGTAATTTACCAATTGTAGACCGCTAAAATTCTCCACATATCCATCATTGAAGTATGAAAGAATGAACATCATCATTCAAGAAATTTTGAATAACATTCATGAATGATGAAGTATGAATGATGAATGGTTTGTGTGACAACTACAATGGTTTACCATAGGTTCATTTTTATGAAGTATGAAGTATGAATGATGAAGTATGAATGATGAAGTATGAATGATGAAGTATGAATGATGAAGCATGAATGTTCTGTGTGACTCTTAGCTTAAAACCAGTGAACTGGACCCAGTTAACTGGTCAAGACACATGTAACAGCCGCTGGGATCTATCCCTCTATCTCTCTTTTTTGGCATGATGGATAGTTGCGAGTCAAATGCCCATGCGTCCATACGCTATGGTAGCGTCCCTGTATCGACGCCATTCTCGACGGACTACTTCAGCTTCCAAGAAAGATAACTGTCTTACTTCGAAATGACTCGCCATATTGAATAGAATAGTTATATACGCCATTTCACCAACTTCAAACAATATTTCAATTCATTCGGTTTTTCTAAAATTATTGTAACAAGTAGTAAATTCGAAATTTAATATAGATTCTAGAGAAATTCTTTGATGTTACAATAAGTTGGCATAGTAAGAACTATTTTTCCTCATTACTGTCAGTACTACGTATACGCACGCTTTGATTGGTCATGATCGGATTCCGGCTATGGCTCGAGCAGATATAGGTGCGAGTCTTCTGGACGTTGACGGAGAGAGGGGTGAAAACATCAGCGATTAGGATTGTCATTGCGATGGGATTTGTGGTAGGGGAATATATCTGTGTATTGGACAACTTCTGGTGTAACTTTAACGCATTCCTTTCCAAGCTGCATGTTAAGGGCCAGGTTTTGGCTCCTCCTCGACTTTTTGTAACTGACTGTCAACAGATTCAACATGGACAGAATTGATACGACCCCTTGTACAAGTTGTGGACACGTTGTGGGAATAGTTTCCGGGAGAGAAAAGGTTTCTGTAAGAGTGAATACAATCTAGATGAACCCTATAAACATGGTATCATGGTATTTTTGGATTTTTAAATTGATTACTGTTCGACATTTCGCTTATACACAGTCCATTAAACCAGTAAGTATCAATGATGGTAAATACGACTTAAGCCCTATTTGCATGCAATGCTGTTACAAGTGTTTAAGGTTGCTCATATGAGTATATTCACTATATATAGAGAGAATTCGTTACGAGTATTTTTGAATATGTAAAATATCAACTGAGTCTAAGATAATCGGTATTTGTCTAGCCTTGGTTGATATTTTACATATTCAAAAACACGAGTGACGAATTCTATTTATCATATAACGTCTCATTTGTCTTTTTATTG
>JAUELE010260032.1:0-10412 GCA_031471655.1 Diodora aspera | reverse complement strand
TGTATATCCAACGCATTTGTGAATTTATTCAGTAGTCTCTCAAAATCTTGGTATACTTTCTTTTGGACGACAGTATAGTTTGTCTTCCCTCCCCTAGAGCACTAGAATTTTCCTTTCGCATTATTTTTGTTAACTAGTGGTGAATAACTAAATCTGTATAAATATCAACAAGTGTGTCATGATATTTACTTGACCCTCAGCACCTGACATTCAGTCCTACATATTGACATATCCTGTCGGCCCGGAGGCAATTTTACCGCATTTGTCCGTCAATCAGACGTTATTCGAGAAGTCTGCAATACAATATAGGTAAGGAGATTTGCCTCGATGTGCACCAATATCCTCTCCTTCCTTGGGATAGAATCCTACCAGAGATACATCCTTTATCTCTTTACCTGATGCCCTCTTAAACTGTTAAAATCTTATCAAAGTAGCTATGTATCAATTACCGGGCAACTTGGACTCATGAAATATTAACAAATGGATGCACCATTAACTCCACTAATTGGTTCATAACATTACTAAATTATAAATGAGCATTAAACGTTCTCATGAACTATGTTCATTACTCTTGATTTAATATGTGTTGGTAAATAGCCATCATCATGTATTTAATGTTGTGAACAAACTCTGATAGGTATGTTGTTTACAAACATCATCGCAAAAATTATCGCAAATACTAAACAGACATCTTAGTTTTAAATATTAGAATTTTCAAGGGCGGGATAACAGATAATGTAATGTCGGAGGCATTTAAACTAGATATTGAAACGTGATTCGTTGATTTCTTTTTGAGTAAAAAATTGGGGAATAAAATATCAACCTGAGACGGATGAACATGAGCATACAGAGGGAACACCTTCTTCTCTTTGTTCCAACTATACTGACATGCAAAAGAAACGATGCCAAGATATTGGGAGACTACTGAATACATTCACATATACGTTGGATGTGCAAGAGATATCCCTTCAAGATTGTAAATTTGTATCATTGACATAATGTCAATCATATTACACTCATTGAAGTCCAAGCTTCCTTTTGATCAACAATGGTATAAAGACGTAAGGGAAAATAATTTAAATCGTTTCTTTTGCTCGTCAGTATAATATTCGTAATGTCTGGGCCCCGTTCCACAAAGCAGTCTTAGCGCTAAGTTGATCGTTAATCCTTAATATCGATATTTCATCATGTCCTTGTTCAAATCCATGTTCAAATCTCGATCTAAAGGTCTTACGATCAACTTCGAGCTACGATCGCTTTGTGACGAGATACTGGCCTTCTTAAAATAAAGAAATATTATCATTAAATGTACTTTATCAGATAAACCTTTAACGCCATGTGCAAACATCACCTAGCTTTGGTTACCACATATTGTGCTTGTGAATGAACAATGTGTTGCTGTTGTCTTCATGCAGGCACTTATACGGAATCCGACTTGATACCCTGCAAGATCGTGATATCTCTCCTAAAGAGGCTCCTCCGCTTTGTTCTTTACAGAAGTACGTCTTTCACCTTTGCGTGTACGTTTCAGCTCATGTCAGATTAGCTCGTTGCAGAGCAGCATGCATAAACACCGCCAGAGAATGCTCGCTGTGTGGAAGGTTCAAGGTTATTCTGCACGTGCAAGCTGATACAACCTGTTACTATATTTATCGAGCGACCGGAATCAGCAGCGGTGGAGTATTGGTGTCGGAGCAGGTAATAGATGTACCTGCCAAGTTTCCTTCATTAATACGCTCACGATGAATAAGCTTGTTGTTTCGTAGTATTGTGTAGTAAAGTGTATAGTACAGCATAGTAACCTATAGTATAGTACATACAATATAGTATAATTGTATAGCATAACATATAGCAAGTATAGCCTAGCGTAGTATGGTATGGTATGGTGTGGTGTGGTATAGTATAGTATAGTACACATGTAGTATAGTACAGTACAGCATAGTAACCTAAAGTATAGCATATACAATACAGTATAATTGTATAGCACAGCATGTAGCAACTTTAGCCTAGCGTAGTACAGTACAGGATAGTATTAATACGTTAATATAGTATATATAGTTAAATCTAGTGAGTGTGTAATTGTATAACGAAGTAGAATAAAGTGCATATAGTATACTGAATATTATAGCATAGCGTATGGTATATAGTATAGTACGCCTTATAGTGTACAATATAGTACATGTATATACAATATAGTATAAGTGCATATAATAATACAGCATAGAGTTAAGTATAGTATAATATAGCATATACTACAGCATAGTAAAAAAGTACAGCGTATAGTATAGTATAGTATTGAACTCTCACCTGCATGACACAATTACTGTTACAAGGCGTACAATCATGAATCGAATCGAACTTCCTGCAAGCGCAGACGTTAATTATTCCCACTCTCCTAAAGCAAGCACTTGCAAACCAATCTCTCCATCACGCACAGGTCCGACCCTGCACAAACGGCACGCGACTAATCAAACAATAATTATCGGATTATTGGCCCCGATAGAGCTTCGTATTAACGACTTGTTTATCTTTGTACCAGAGCACCTTACCGAAACCAGTACACTATGCCCGCTGTGCGAAAAACATCACAATGTCATCACTCAAGTAGTGTATTACAATTTCGATCTTTACCGGTAAGCCGATCAGGTCGGCTTTTGCAGTCCAACCAGAGTAAAAGAGACACGAATCAGAGTTAATGAATAAAATATATAGCACTTCTGTCGTGGTATTTCATTGTACGTAACAGCTGTTGCTGCCCAGTGAGTTGTATAAATGTCTTAATTGGGGCTTCTGGCGATACTAGACTCGAAAGCTGGTTTGGAGCGAATGTTTCCCCGAAAAGCTGAAATATAATTTCAAAATCACAACCTGTATAGCTTTCTCTTTGCTTAAGAGAATTGCAATAAAGAGTAATACAAGAAATGCTGCACTAAATCAACTTCGTACAACGTTTCGTCTATATACTATAGACTTCCTCAGGTACAAAATATGTAGGGAAGACATATTTGATTCTAAATAATTGGTTCTCAATACCAACTTTATGTTGAACATTGCATCTCAAACTTGGAAGTTTTTGTTTGGAATCCAGGTATGCATCCAGGTTGTTCCAGGTGTATTATTCTTCAACTTGACAACCTGATAAATATTTTCTTTGTGCATCATTTCTCAGAGAAGTCATTATACCATATGAACACTAGTCACTTGATAATGAACTATTGTGCTTCTGACTATCACTTCATCCTTATTATGCCATTACTCAATTATTACTGACTTAGGAGGTTATGAAATAAGCCATTTACAACGAACAAGGTTACAAAATAGATATTGACTTAAGATTGTACGAAATAATCAAATGACTGGTCTACACGAACTGAATGTATTCAAAGCAAGGTCATGTTAACCCTTGTACTGTCATTTATTACATGTGATAAATCATCAACTGATATTTTGTAGAGTGTAGAGAATCACATCGTTGCAGTCCTATCAATGCCTTTTAACTTAATATTTGCCACATAATAGTTAGACCACATATCCAACTTAAAAATAACGGTTAACATTGACCTTGAAGAATCGTGGTGATCTATTCTGCTGGAACTATACAGTTCATAAGGTGAACCTGCATCATTAAAAACACAAAGAATTGAAAGGGGTTCTCTATGGTCTGGGACTTAAGGAGGTCTACGGGAGGGGGAGGTGATGACACCATCAGTTACCGCAATAGTTGAAACCAACACTAATGATGTCGGAGACTTTTGTTACCTAAACATTCCATGAGCTGAAGCTGCATCATTATAAATCGAAGAATCCAGAGTTCTGTGGTTGTCTGAGTTGTGGAAGCTGGATTATAGTTATCAAGTGAATGTTCACCAGTGTTAGGTATTACGTTATCGTAGCAAGGTTTGTCGGTGACTCTTGTTAACGATACATAAGCTGCAACTGCATTATTAAAAATGCGAAGAATCCAGGGCTCTGCGATAGACTGGTATGTGGAAGCTGTGTTACAGTTATCACGTAGATGTTCACCAGTGTTGCGTGTTTGTATGGTTATCGTAGCGAGGGTTGCAGAAGACGTTTGTTAACTATATACATTTCATGAGCTGGAGTGCAAGCATTAATAAGTCCAGAATCCCTGGCATTCTGATAGACCTGGTTGTGGAAGCTCCATTACAGTAAAATGCTTGCCAGTGTTACGTACACGTATTTCATCATCCGTGCATGCATAGGCACCCTCGAAGTAGGAGGATAGTGACCATCTTGCTCGAAACATCACCTCAACGTAAAACCGAAAAGCAAAAAAAATATTTTAAAAATACGAACGATTTTTACTCATTTCGTGCCCGAATTTCATGCATTTTTGTCCCAATCCTGATTTTGCTCGAATTTGGGAGGACAACTGTTTGCCTGTCTCCCCCCCCCCCCAGCTAGTACACCTATTTGCTTGCATGCACGTAGACCCCCCAAAGGCTGTCATGAGAGCGGGAAGACGTTTTACTCCTCTATGAATAAATGTCCTATTCTAACTCTATCTTAGGTTGTCCATTGACTCAGTGTCTTGACAAGAGTCTAGAGTAGAAGTTGCAAGGTGAGGACCAGCAGTGATGACCAGTGTCCAAGTATTAGCTGGACGCACTGTCTTGGAACAGGTTTAAATGGTTTGATCCCCTTGTAAGCTCAATCTGATTGAAATAATATTATTCTGTTCCATCATCTCTGCATGTATGACTGCATGAAGCTTAATGAAGCTACAAAGTATCCTGACCGACAGCTGTTTAACTCTTTTTAATAGTTTTCAAAGTGTCTTGTAAAACCATAGGTACGATGGATACTTCAGCTGTTTCAGTTTGAATAAAGATCTTCAATGTTGCTAACAATGTCCGAGCGTGATGATAATCAAAATGAAGATCCTAGCTGGACTTGTGATATAATATGTATAAAGACAACGTTAAGTTTATGCAGCGATGATGATAGTGATGTTGATACTGATGATGGTCATGATGATGATGATGATGATGATAAGTGGTTGTGAAACAAACTGCGTTTTCCTTGTCCTTATCAGTCCCCAAGACTTTCCAAAGAGATATATTTATTTGTGAATCAGTGATGATAATGATGATGATGATGCACCATAAAGAATAAATTGAAACTTTTGCACCTTCGTCCCACATCGTTTTATACAAAACACAGGTAAGAAGAAAAACAAAACTTAACTCACCTGGTCATGAAATCAAATGCATTCATATTCCAGTCCGTTTGCTTTCCATTCTTTCTTCTTTCTATCATTGATACTCTCTTATATCCTTCACATTTCACCTTCTCTCCTTCATAGTAAAGCCGTATCAGTGAACGCCGATAACCTGTTTTACTGGCTACCAGCCGAACGCCATTGCTGCGAACGAAGTGCCACGGGCCGGCGCTCCTGATTTTGCAAGAAGTGTAGCAGATCTATTTTAAAACTGCACACACATTCCAGAGTAACAGCGCTAAGACGAGAACTGGCCGCTTTCCCTATAGTATTTAAGCAGCCTACTTGATTCACACCGTCGACGATCACGCAGTTGCTGGCAAGACGCCGTAGCTCGCGGGGAAGGCCTTCCCGTGTTACAACAGAGAAAAATTGATCTCAGCGACCAACCACATACTACCCGAATTCGGGCTCCATCCAAACCTGTAATTATACAGGAATAGTAACTCTGTGCAAAACAAATTTACCTCCATCTTCAATTTTCTGAAGTAATTTGCGGCCAAATTACATGGAAGTATTCTCTCTGTGCGGAGAACCCAATACTTAGTACTTTCAAATTACCTCTCATATATAATTCAGGCGAGCACGATCAGTTTTCCGTAAATTTTGCCTTCCGCTTGCGAAACGTGCATATTATAAGAGCTTAGCGCCCTTGTGATATTGGCGAGGTAGTCAATTTAATTACCTGGGCGAACCGAATGTGGTTAATTATACCAAAGCACTGACACGAGGAGCTGAAGTAGGAGTTTTTACCTGAGGTGACTGTCAGGATGTTTGTTTATATTTGTTGTCAAGTGAAGTCACTTCATTAAAGATGATGTATTAGAAGCTTTTTCACCAATGCAACAGAGTGAACGTATGCATTGTGTGTCTCGTAGTTTACTTCGTTGCGTGCAAGGGCGGTCTTAAAGGCGGGGGGGGGGGAGGCTTTTGTCCGTGACGTTATAAAGACTTTATCATGTAAGTGTGGAAACAAGGTAGAATGCATCAAATGCTACATATACTGTTCTTCAAAAGTGCAATCTGAGTATTAAGCCACCGCAGACATTTACTAATCGCAGATCTCAGTTTTGCGATCAGGGCCCGTTTCACCAAACGATCTTAGTTAAGATCGATCGTAAGTCGTCCAGTATTTTCTAAACTACCCGAGTAACATATCGCATATGGGCATGCAAAATTATCAGCATACCATTATAAGACTGGTCGTGTTATTAAAACTAAAATTTGATATACAATAGTGGATTTATAATCAGTTGAATCAGTGATCTTAAGGATTTACAATCGACTTAGCATTAAGGTTGCTTTGTGAAACAGGGCCCAGATCGTTTGCGAATCGCTAAAGTATATATGCGGTGAACCAAATGGCGATTTGACAGTGAGCGATCTAATCGTAACAGATCTTACTTGTTTGATATTTTCGACCCATCAATCACAAAGGTCTGCGGTGAACTAACGATTCAATCGTTTACATTTTTTTCCAGCTATTAATCAGGGACGTGGGATGACAAAAACCACATGATTTATCGTAATTAAGTCATGCGATTAAAAATCGTGAAAGATAAATCTGTCCTTGTTTTGTGTGCGGTGTACGAACGATTCAATCGCTTGCGATCAGATCGTGCGCGAATTTATCGTGAACGATTTGATCGCGAAGGTCTGCGGTGACCTTAACCCTCGGATCCGCAAAAAAAACCCAACAGAAAAAGCAACAAAAACAGCTTTGTCCGCCCTTGGTCGGACATAAATCAATATGCAACTCAAAGTTTTTTCCCACAGGTGAAAGTTTATTTTTAATTCAGTGAGACTAAATATTCCTCTTTATAAGTGAAATATTTCTAGTCTAACAAAGATATAAATATCTTTTGATACTATTTTCAATATTGTTTTCTCATGCAAACTATTTTATGGACTTCAAGTTATTTTTAGTTCATACCTTTTTTAATTCACGAGTTATTCCCCTAAAAAAAACTGGTTATAATTGTTAAACCTAAAATATTTACCTCATATGAAGCTGCTACATATGTTATGCAATCCCATGTCATTTTTCGTATGTAAAAGTGTTCAGCTATTATTCCATCCTCGAAATCCAGGGTATAATGATACCGCTAATGATCATATACCCTGGAATCACTCCTATTAACGACGGTCGTCACGAGGCGGACGTTTTGAGCAATCAGTGAAACTTCCGTAGCAACAGCTTGCGTCCAATCATGTGGCGCGTCTCTTCTAACACTCGGCGAAGTAAAAACGTTCGGGAGGCAAAAAGCGACGTAAAATAAGCTGACTTTTAACCAGTAAAAACGTTATGTGTTTAATTTTATAAAGAGTTACTTCTCATGCAGTGAATGCGACATTCCATTGGTTGTCTGTATGTAGCAGATTTGGACTTTTCATATACACAAAATAATTATGATGAATAGGAGTACATCCAGGGTATATGACCGTTGGCGGAGTCATTATACCCTGGATTTCGTGGATGCAACTATTCATAAATTACGAGAACTATCCTTTCCTTCGTATGATACAAATATTTAATGAAACTTAAAGGGATGTTATTACATGACTGCTTTCGTTATTATTATTCGGAAATAATATTGAACATCATGAAACATTAATACAGTCATGTTTCATGATGTTTAATATTATTTCCGAATACGATAAGATCTCGTGAGACTTTGCATTCATAGTGTATGCATGAAATTGTTCTTCTATTGCATGGTAATGTATTCATGTATGATTAGACTAAGTTACTTACGTGAAATAACATAAATTTGATAGCAAAAAATAACCGATATCACAACATTTGAAGTTGATGATCTTATATTAACGGTTCTTCTGTGTCGACAAATGAGCGGTACGCTGTAAAAACTGCACTGAAAGGTTCAACGAAAAAAACAACAACTTGTTGAAACCAACATCACGTTGAAAACTGACCTCTTTTCAGTTGATATTGAGCAATAGACTTGTGTCAAGACCCTGAGTTAAGGCGTAGAAAACTGAACATCTCACTCTACCACAGCCATCTCTGCGTGGCAGATCTAGGAAAGGGAATGTCTCCGATATTACAAATATAAGTTTAAGAAAGTTTATATAGCCTTAGGGCCTTGCAAAAAAAGTCTAATTGAGCCAGGATAATTATTTACTAGCCAAACATTCATCTTATAAAAACTGACGATCAAAGGAAAGTATCCCGAAAATGTTTTTCTTGTCATAAACAGTTTATCTTTGATATTGTATGAGAATGCTACTGTTGACATTTAATATAAGGATAACGTCGTTTTTGAGGGCATTAGCATTTGCAGGAGCCCGAGGTCTGTTATTTAAATGCATAGAAATTTTTTTTAAACCGGATGTATTAACTCTGGAAAAGATCTTACAAAAGTTTATGTCACAACAAACTGAGTGATGGTCATAGTGACCTATTCATGTACACATTGGCCTTCAAAGTGTTCAGTGACGTAATGCGTGATATCATTTTACTTGTAAGCGTTGACGTCACTGAACTTGCCCCTCATAGGCGCCGTCTTCTTCCAGTCGCTGGATCACGACTGTATCTTGAAATTCCATATAAATACAGGAAACACTGGGACACGTCGATTGGACAAACATTTTGAGCATTGTTTTGTGACATTGAATGCCCGGGTTTAAACCCGATTTTTGTACACAGATCCATTTAGTCATTCTCAATGCATTCGAAGCGTAAACGTTCGACGCCATATTTGTTGACATCTTTCAAAATATGCAAATTAGCCATGTTGCTAGACAATGGTGATAATGCCCTCCGATCTGCGGGCGTTATCAGATTACAGTGCCCTCCGATTTTCAGATAATGGCTGGTCCGTTTATCGATAATTCTATGCATTTTAGCAATAATGGATGATATTGTGATTTCTGTGCTAGCTCAACTTACATTTGGATACCAGCAGAAAAATCAGCTCTCTAGTAACCAAATGGTTGATGTAGAGGGTCACTAAAATATGGATTTGTGGCTTATACTCTTCTTTGTCTCAATATCTTTTATGCTGTGTTGTCTCGTTACAATTCAGGTGGTGTTTCATGGCAGAAACTTTGTATGTAAATTCAGATTAAATGCAGATGTCTCAGAATTTTAAAATTGACTCCAAACATCTCCGAAGAATGAAATATTTTGTATTTAACAATTATTTAAAGAAAGAATGAAGCAACTGTGATAATGAGGTGATCGGGTCATGTGGTTTTCTTTTTTTCAGAGTGTGTATGCTGGGAGAGCGGATTTTGGCATATGACAAGATAGTGATGAATGGTAGCATAGTGTGCAATAAAAATGAAACTGGGCCAATGTACAGCATGTTCTGTGAGGATCTCAATGGGACAACAGTGTGTGACTCCTACTTTCTGAACAATGAAGCGAAGCTGATTCCGGGAATTCCTGGGATTGCCAGCGGGGTCTTCATGGGTGAGGTTTCATGATTTCTTGTTAAAGGGACATGATCAGAGTTGCATCATCAATACCGAACAGAAACTAAAAAACTGTTAAAGTCGGTCTAACTAAAACATTGATACATCAATTACATAACGGCGAAATCCTACTGCAAATAATGGACAGTTAACTACAGTTTATTCGCCGAAAAGTTTACCTACTCGAACTCGACAATTAATTGCTATACGTTCCCCATTTTGGTGACGTCATCGTTTTATGGGTAGTAACTAAAAACGGTAAAGTAAATTAATGTCCTATGTTCGTACAGGACATGGGGTTTTACGTCGCCCAGCAGACGGTCTTCAGTCCGGATCAGATGTGTGGGATGTTACTGGGGCCGTCATGTGACACGCCTTATTTCCCTACAGAGATGTGGAACGTGACTCTACCCGATGTTCCGAAACCCCCGGTCAAACCACCTAAGCCGCCAGCGGTAAGTAGTTGTACATCTCCAGCACACCTGACAACGTCCTTGACCCCGAAACTGATATTTCGATTTTCAACAATGTGGCACGAATCACAGTGGATTCTCTTTCTTAGCAATCCTCAATCAAAGAAAATAACACTTTCTGAAATGCACACTTTCTTTTGCCGCTCAGTATATTATTGTTATTGTTATTGTTATTGTTATTGTTGTTGTTGTTGTTGCTCTTCTTCTTCTTCATACTGTAGCTATCAGATAATATATTTCCAGCCCGGGTCCCCCAAGGT
>JAUELE010260021.1:0-10413 GCA_031471655.1 Diodora aspera | reverse complement strand
CTTGTTGCACGGGCCAGATCACTCTGGATTTGGTCTGTGTGCTGGCAACATTCAAGTGTCAACTGTCTTCTTGTTATTGTTTCACCATTTGAGTAATCCCCTTCATCACCCAGCAAAACCGTTTTGGAAATTTATTTAGCGAAATTGCTTGAAATACACAATCGGGCATCACCATCATCATGGTTACTATCAAACCATCCTCATCAGTAAACAGAGGGATATGTGCCAACTGTTTATGGATACATATCGGTGTGTCTGTTTTTAATTTATATCTCCGCAAGTTTTGTTTTTTTGCCATGTCAGTGCCGGTGTACTGTTGGATAGATCATCATCATCGTGCTTACCACCATAATGGCGCGGTAGCCGTGGGCAACAGGGGTAGGACTCGATGGTGACCCGACGATGGTTAGGTTGCGGGTTCGATTCTGGCTAGTGTTTTGTTGTACCCTTGGAGAATTACTTTGCTCCACTTGTCCAAGCTGAAAATAGGTATTGACGCTGCACTGTGACGATAACCACTTGTAAGGGTGTATACTTGGTTAATCATCATCCTCTTCTTCTGCAGCATCACTATCAGCGTCATTACCATCAGCTTCTATTGAACGTATCTTTGGAGCCCATTCCATGATTGCTAATCCACCCTCACTAATACATTCACCGCCACTATCATCATCATCATCATCAACATCATCATAACTCATCATAATTCCACAATCCTCTTCACCATTGTCACTATTGTCTTAATCATCAACATACTTATTTGTTCCATCACCTTCATTATCACCATCATGAATTACAATGTACCATGTCACAATCCTCATCATCATTATCATTGTCCTATTTAGCGTTAATATTTTGTTGTCATTATTACCACCACCGTCATCATTATTTTCATCATCATCACCACCACCATCTTTCCCACCACTATCATCATCTCCATCGTCGTCATTGTTTAATGTACGGAGTGTAACATGAGCCTTTTTCCAGCGTGTCTGATTTTGACAGGGTCAGGTTTATGCGAGAAAAAGGGCAGCATAACACAATCTTGGCAACTGCATCCAATGAGACACACCAGTTACAGCTGGTATTGATGAGCCAAAAACAATAGCATGATCGTACAGTGTACCGAATTATCCCAGTATGTGGGGAGATTGATCAGAGAAGGTACCAAAGCCCATAAGGAAATCCCATTCGTCGGCAGATGCTCCATCAATTGAGCTCATCGTGGACCTTGTTCGCATCAGTGGTTGAATTAAAGGGTTTCAACATCTGTTGCATTTCAATAACATTTCAATCACAACGAGACCAAATAATAGTTATTTCCCGACCGAAAAAACAACATTCCAATGGAACTAAATTTCACTGTTTGTTTGTCTTTCAGGGAAATGCCATTAAAGTATAGATTTCTGAGTAATATGTTTCCTTAAAGATACCTTAAGCTTCGTCAATATGGACATAGGTAAAAATACAACCATACCATAAACTGACTCATGTCACTTTACTACAACGGAATGTTGGATGTTTTACGTTGAAAACAGATTTTTTCAGAGAATAATTTCATCGACGATGAAGACCATTTACATGTATAGATCTCATTATAAATAAGGGGATTTTCAGTCATTCAAACTGGCTATGGCTTTCTCTGTGTATACAGCATTTACCTCGAAACCATTCGAGACGCCGGAAAACAAACCGACTTTCCACGAGCTGGAGGTAAATCTAAACAACCGCTACATTCGAGTTCGGCCTCTTGGCTGTTCGACTGAGTTATAAATACGAGTCTTTGAAAACATACCATTTACAGTTTTGATACTCTTTTATTATAAAATGCAAATATATGACACACGTTCCTTTTTCAATGTCCTCTTAACAAGGGGTCGTGTGTTTTGCCCTCTGAAACAGCTTATGATGTTACATCTAATACATCTCTGAGTCATAGAAATCAATCGCTCAAATGTTTTCTATATGTTGCAGCAAAATCTGACTCTATGTTGATTCTTAGTTTTTATAAATGGAAACAACATTAGATTGAACCAGATCCAAATCAACAAACAACTTGTTTATGCAACCTTTCAATGTGACGGCCATCAGGCATTCGTACAAACATTTACAGAGAGATAACACAATTTGGGGTTCAGGAGATGGGGTTGGGTACTACTATGGAACACACGAAACTATTATGAAAAAGTAGATGTGGGTTGGGGCACATGTACGGGATACAGGAAACTGTCGTGAAAAGATAGACGATGTCTTTTTCGGAAAATAAATGAATTCATGATGACTTCAAAATTGAGCATATGTTTCTCTGAGACAGTGGAACCGAGGACGATCATTTCAAAGCGGTTTTGTTGTCGACGTTCCCGAATACATAACGATACCCAAAACTGGGATCGGAGCTTGACTGTCGACGACCCTCAGTTCACGCTGGGCTAGCTCCTCGGAGGAAAACAGCGGAATTTGAAATTTAAAAAAGAAACCTTCAAAACGGGAACCCTGGCTTGACTGTCGACGTCCCTGAATACAGGCACATACACAATACCCCAAAGGGAATACATGCAGTACTGTAGAGTTGAAGATAAAAAAACAGACGTCTAAACTGTAACCGGACTTGACTTGTCGAAGATGAAGACGTCCAAACGTTTCCTAGGCTTAACTTGGTGGCGTCCCTAAATACACCCACACGATCCCCAAATGATATAGTAGTGTAGAGCTGAAGATGAAGGCGCCCAAACTGAATCCAGGCTTTACTGTCAAGGCTCTTGATACCAAGATACCAAGAACAGTGGGTTTGGAGGAGGTTGCGGCAGCACAAACAACATGGTAATGAGAAAGTAATTGCTGGATGCAAGAGAGATCACAGGTGAGAGGGTACAGCGATGTCAATCAATGAAACGTTAGTGTACTGAAATCCCGTTATTTTTGCAGAAATAGAACGGCAGCAGCTTCCTGTCAAGTCAATCACATCAAAACAGTAAAAATAGTAGAACTGTTCAATCTGTGAACAACGAGATGGAGTGAGATGGACGGAGGAATATATGGCACAACAAGAGAGCACTGGTAAACATTAATTTAACTCAAAATTCTAACCCGAGTCCTACATATTGATTTTAATGCTATATCGTAAAGTATTTAAAAATTAAAACATTAATAGTTAAGTTGAAATGATGTTTTACCTTGCAAGGGCAATATTCAGCCATATGACGCAGCGTGGTGTGCAAATTGCACACCTAGGGAAAAGTAAAAGCAAAGGGGGGCCTATTTTATTCAGGTTCATTGCCATTGGTTGGCGCCGGATGGCGCAGTGGTTAGCGCGTCGACCCGGCAATCTGCCAGCCTTGGCGGTTGTGGATCGAATCCCGCCCCGGGTACCTCTCTTTCAGCCCGGAGAAACAGGAGCCCGGACATCAACGTGGTGTTGGTGATACCGTGATGAAGTGGCTGAAAGATTGCCGAAAACCACGTAAAACCCCAAATTACTCACTCACTCATTGCCATTGTCCGATGACTGGGCCCAGTAAGAAACTGAAATCGAGCAAGTAAAAGTGTCCATTCAACATGCCCATTGTCAAGTACACAATTGACCCCATCCCCGGGCCCTCCCAACCAATATTTTACTGAATAAGAAGGAGTTGAGTTGAACTGATGTTTTACATTGCAAGGGCAATATTTCAGCCATAACGCAACGTGATATGCAAGGTGCACACCGATCGAAAAGACAGTTCATAAAAGGGATCGATAGAAAGGAAAGTGAAACCAAAAAATCCCCATTTTAGTCGCCTCGTACAACAAGCATTGACGCCCTATTATATCCAAGTGAAATCACGTCACTCCGGAAGCTCCACAGGGTTAAAACATTAATGTTTAATGTGTATTCTTAAATATAGTTTCCATACACACTTCTGTATTCATTTCCATTCTTCACAGTACTGAGTTCCATCTTGCAGGTGGTATCTTTCAGTGTCATTTTCCCGTGCCACTAATTTTGTTGCGAGCCATGGGTGATACGGTTTTAGTAATGTAGTGATGCTTGCTTTTTGTGCCGAAACTGACACAAACTAGCTAATTGAATCTTCTAACTATAACCCAGATGATGCTAAACCCGTGTAAATCAAGCTCAAGTTGACAGTTATGAAGGGTTTACATTCCTAATACCACGCAGATCTTGTTAGGGATGTGTTTGAAACGTACCAGAGTTGTCTTAACGTATTACACTCAGTTCTAAACTTCATTACCTGGCTATTTGCAACCTCTGATGTATGCTGGTACTTCTTGTGTTTCAGAAGAGTAAGTGTAATGATCGCTTATAATGAATTAACATATTTCACTTTGCTTGAAATATTATTAACCTTTGTATTTTAAAGAGAAAACACTTAAGAGGAACGATAGTACTTTTAAAAGGACACAGAACTGACGTTTGATCAGTTGGTGTCGTGCAACTCACGCAGGTCACAGGCTTGAGAAGTTTGGAACGTGGTCGAACTAAGTGTATTCTTTTCAAACAAAACATAACGTGGGGCACGATACAAACACATACAGTCATGAAATTGAAATACATACAGAAATTGACGGAGAATGAGGCTGGCTACTTGAAATTAGAAAATAAATCCGTCTGCATCTGCTTGGACGAAGGCAATACGACATTATTGAATTGTGCATACACTGTTGCAATGTATGATTTGCAGTTTATATTAGGCCTATTAAATCCTCACAGATAGCACCATTCCCATTGGCGGGTTCAGGAGCACGTATCCACCTTTAAGCAACCTCGATACCTGATTGCTGTCGGATGCGTGAACGGATGGTGTCACCTTGGGCAAGTGGCTTTGTTCTTAAATTGTCTCAGTCCATCCAGCTGAAATTGGGTACCTGATCGGAAACTTTTGATATTGTGGTGTTAACCTGCTAGGATCGAATACTCCCTTAGGAGTTGACAAAAGTTGTGGATTGTAGAGGTTCCAATGACCGGGGTAATACTGTGGAGCACTTTGAGCACGCGTCTACCGTTTGATATAAGAGATCTTTCGGTTATTTATCTGAATGTACTGCACCGAAATGTATGACTAAAGTAGTTATTATCTGTTATCCTGCGTATGTGTGAGTTGTTTAACGTTTAACAGTAAGTTTAACAATATATCACACAACATGTCAACTGAAGCAAGTGATAGAGTTACCACGTCGTCAGAAATTCACGAACGATAATGCTTGTCTCACCTCTCGTGGGTCAAAACGATCCAATTCGCGCTGATCAAATTGATATGCATGACGAATGACGATATATCCATAGCCAATGGAAATCGCCCGGTATGTTTGCGTGAAACAGTAATTCTTTATGCAGGCCGATTGCTGAGAGCGGTCTCAATTACCATTGGTTGAGAGTCGCACCGCACGTTTGTAGCGCGACCAATCAAAATAGATCGTGATGACCCACGGATAGGGGTGGAGGAAGCGCCATTCGTCGCCGATGTGGCCACCCTTCGGGAGGCAAAAGGCTACGTAAAATAAGCTGACTTTTAAGGTTAATGGAGGAAGCGCTTCGTCGCCGATATAGCCACCCTTCGGGAGGCAAAAAGCGACGTAAAATAAGCTGACTTTTAACCTGGAAGAAGCGCAGTTAGCAATAATGCACTTTAATCTGTATGGTAACTGATATGCTAATTAGCCATAAGCTACGTGGTCTCCAGGTATCACTGAGAAACCTCTCACTCATATTTGTATTATTCAAACAGGGAGTTACAGGCTGTTTTAAGTGACCTTAAACTATTATGTCGGAAATATTTGCCCAAATTCTTGACGTAAGCAAAACTCATAAATGAATCCGAGTAGGTAGTTTTCATTTTTGGAACTGGATACGGTCAGTGTTTTCTGTATCACAGAACTAGGATTGACCGGAAACTATGTTGATCCCAGCGGAAATTAATTCTTGGTATGGTCGTATGAACATGATGCACAGCTCATGTGGTTACTTAGCAGTTTCAATGACTTGATGATGGTAGTCTATATTGTCTAGCAAAATAAATATATTTCTGGTATTAGGTCGCACACAGACTGAGCAACTTGTGATAGACAATAGGAGTATATAAACATCAGCGAATGTTCTTTTTGTACCCAAAATGACTCGAGGCTGACTCCCTAGATCGTTTACCGTGCTTAGTCAGTAAATTAAGGGAGATACTAATGCATTCTTCTGGGGAGAGCTGGAAGATGTTTCTCTTACAAACCATTTTTTATGTCACGACATGAGCCAATCTAATTGTTGTTTTAGATAATTGCCGACAAACTATATATTTAAAAAATATTTTATTGAGGGTTCGTTTGTAATGACAGGAATAAAAAATGAAGTTTCAATAGGGAGATTAAGGTGAATTGGAATGTGTATGATACATATCAATGATACATTTTATAACTATATACTGAAACATAAAATACAATTAGTTTATTTTGTTTTTCTCTTAACTGATGTAAACTATATACTTTCAAAAACTTACATCTTTTCATTTTTGGTATATTTCAGCATAGTTATTATACAAAAGTGAAACGGATTGAGGGCTAGCTATAACAACTTTGGCTTACAGTATTTACATATTAACAGTTTAATTCTATAACGGTGACGGCCACCATTTATATTTCTACATGTTACCTAAATCTTAGACACAATGAAATCGTCTGAACCCTTTTCCCAACTATTTTCTCGCATATCATATCCTTATATTTCCTTATCTAGCATAGGTAAATTACCTCAGATGTGATATTAAAGATGCATGGCTAGTGTCCAAATCAAGTATTCAAGTATCGCGGAGATGACATTTGAAAGGGATATAATACCGCAAATTTGCATCTTATAATAAATCAATAAACTCCAGAAAAATCTAAGTAATATCCTTTCAGTTTCTTACGACCAATATTTGCGAACCACTTAAAAGTACGATAACAATGGAGCTGGAACATGTTTCTATTTTTTCACTCATGGCGTGAGATAATCTAATATGTTCTTAGGTAATTGCCAACAAACTCTATTCTTTTAAAATATTTTTTACTGAGGGTACGTTTGATTTTTGATGTAATGACAGGAATACAAAATATAGTTTCAATGGAGAGATTAAAGTTAATTGAAATGTTCATGATAAATATTCATGATACATTGTATAATCATATGCTGAAAAATAGAATAAAATTAGTCTATCTATTTTGTTTCACTCTAACTGATGCAATCTATATATTTGTTCCAAATTGTTGCAAACTGACACCACCACCCCTACCCCCACCCCAACATAAAAATCAAATGGTCGCTCCCTTATGCTAACAATTTCACGTTTAAATCCCGACGAGAGAAAGTGGCTCAATCTCTTTTTGACCGATATCAACCTATCTTGCAGATTTCACCACCTCAAATCATGAAGATTACATAATAATTATTCTGGAGGGCGGAAACGGTAAGATTGAAGAAGGCAGTTACCGCAACGCACTGCGTTTAATGTCGTCGCAGTCTTATCAAGCTCACGTATCTGGTTTTAGGAAGGTTTAAGTTTTGATACCAGGTCCTGAAAATGTGTTATATCTTTGGCATTTATTGGTGGAATGTTCGAAGAATTTGACAAGGCATCAGAGACACCTAATTGATTACGTTAGTTGTGCTCATTTTGGGTCAAACCTTGAGTGAGATGCTTTGACAAGACTACGACGACATATGCCCTTCAGAGCATTGCTGATCTCAGATCCAGTCAGGTTTTGGCACGAGAAAACCCAGCTTCATTGTCAGGGATCTGGAGTACAAGAATCGTTGAGATTTAGTACCTACATGTATGTACTGGGGTGATGTCATGGTCAGACAACACGGCGTTCGCCTTTGCATTGACAACCCTCCAAGCCCCTACCATATACTTTAGAGGACAGTTAATACATAATAGAAGACAGTTAGGATAAATTAGAAAACATAACAGGACACCGGGAATGACATGTAAGAATAAACGATAAACAATTGTTTTTTTCTGCTGTTGGCAATCTTGATAAACTTTCGACACCGAACAGCAAAACACGAGATGCAAGAACACCAATTTACTCAATGAACACAATCCTTTTGAAATGTTTCTTGCATTAATTGAAATTAATAACTTATGACACAAAAGCATGTGCGTGTCTGCCAGCACAATTTGTGCTTTTGAAATGTTGATTGAAATAGCGGAATAAAAGTTTCAAAAGGAGGACTAGAGGATTTAGAGGACATCTGGGACGCCTGCAGGCAACCAGATCCCAAGACCCCAGCAAGTTTTCAGGGGCGGATACAGGATTTGTGTGAAAGGGGTTCGTGAAAGATATTACCTAGTGTGCTCCGGG
This sequence comes from Diodora aspera, assembly GCA_031471655.1. NCBI lineage: Eukaryota > Metazoa > Mollusca > Gastropoda > Lepetellida > Fissurellidae > Diodora > Diodora aspera. The sequence goes on along the minus strand of JAUELE010260021.1, from coordinate 2,082 downwards.
GACATTAGACTAAAATATAGTCTCTGAAGTAAGATTAAATTTATTTTGTTTTAGAATTAAATAAAAACGATATTCATTTGTAATAAAATAAATAAGATCCCAGAGAGACTGCTAACAGAAGCTGCGGCTATCTAGACTGGCAACATATCTAGACTGTGTGCTAGTCTCTGTAAAATAAAACGTCAGGGTCTGGATGACAGACTACGGGGACATGATCAACATGCAAAATGGTGTAATCTCCGCCAAGTACACGAATTCTCGTAAGATTCTTTTAATTATGAAAGGGGGTGGGATGTGATTTGTAGCTAATGTTAAAAGGTGAGCTGAAGAAGGGCACGTGCTCCTGGTGCCCATATCCCCCTCCCACCCATCAGTGCCTGGAAAGAGGACTGTTTTGAGTTACCATGTAGCCCTCTAAGAAACTATAGAATGATACCAAATACTCTTTTACTATTAAACTATCAATCAATATGGAGTTTCTTATGAATGACGATCTGGTCAGTTTGCCACTTATTGTAAGCCTGTGAGGCAAACTTACAAGTAATCTCCGTGTGAATCCGGAGAATGGTATCCATAATCGAAATCTCGATATGCAAACACGAAATAGTCCCAAAGGCAGAAGTATCGTTTTCATTATCGAAGCTATAAGAAGAGACATGCCATTTGGGACACGATGAAGCTATAATGTTTCTATCAAGCTTACACTGTTCCACAAATCTTCTGAGATTCGTACGTTCACGTCAAGCTCATCACGTTGTTTGCATCCGTTTCTAGTCGTAGACGTGAAAATGTGTTTCTAATGTTCAGCTCCTCACATCCTCATTGCGAGCCCATTAGCAGTGCACGAAGTTTGCACGGTCCGATGAAACCGAAGACGTCTAGGTGTCCTCCCTTTCTTAGGTCCGGCGCTGCATGTATAATGGAAGACCGTTTTATGAAGTAATTTCACAATAACGCTTTACAAGATTTAACAATTAGCTTGGGGGTGACAATGTTAAGAAGCCTATAATTACTGCAAAATCCATCACGAACTGAAAGGATCTGAAGACGAAAATCAATGTGGATGACAGCTTACATTTGATGTGAAGTAATTTACAGCTTTAATCAAACGTCTCGTGGGAACTTGAGCTAGAAAGGCTTTTTTCAGAACGGAGTGAGACAGTGATGTTCCTTTTCTCGTCTTGCATGTACAGACTGTGTGCAAATGATTACATTTCTATGTTAGCCACACTCTCTTCTATATAATTATAAGCTTCAAACACTCCGGAGTAGCCAAGAGCAGTGCTTCTGAAACTGGTTAACCCACGGATGAATGAAATTATTTCAGAATGAATGAAGCACAGAGGAGGGTAACACACATAAAGGAGGGTAAGAGTCAGATAACAAACATAGGAGAGGATAACAAACATAAGAGGGGGGTAAGAGACAGATAACAAACATTGGAGAGAGTAAGAGACATGAAACAGGACAAACATAAGGGAGGATAACAAACATAAGGGAATACAACAAACATATTGGAAGACAACAAATATAAGGGAGGATAAGAAACATGAGGGAGGATAACAAACACACGGGAGGATAACAATCATAATGGAGGATAACAAACATGAGGGAGAGTAACAAACATAATGGAGGATAACAAACATAATGGAGGATAACAAACATAATGGAGGATAACAAAAATAATGGAGGATAACAAACATAAGAGATGATACGAAGAAAATGATCAAAAACATAAGGCAATTAGTCAATGGCGACTGTAATGGTTCTGATAACATCTCAACTGTGAATGACCCAGAAATAGTTTAAAGTGGGATATGTTTTCTCGAAGAGGGTGTCCAGAGAATGTTCCGTTGTTTTCCGAATACTTTCAAGATTATGTGAGGAAGTTCGGAATGTGTTTTCACCCTTTCTCACATTGGGGTGCTTAAGTAAATATGAATATTCAAAAGCATGTAAGCTAAAACATAGAGGATTCGTAACGAGTGTTTTTGAATATGTAAACTATCAACCGAGTCTAAGATAATCGGTATTTGTCGAGCCTTGGCGAGACAAATACCGATTATCTTAGACGAGGTTGAT